>CAKAOJ020000982.1:0-21069 GCA_916701645.2 Sebastolobus alascanus | reverse complement strand
TAACCTACAAATTCTAACTGATGTTTATTCACACTTTGTCCTGATTCTAAAAGTTTATTCTAGATATTTTAAGTATCAGCAGAGTAACTTACTCAGTTCTTGTTCTTCCTACCATCAACTGAGTTTATTCACACTTTGACCTGATTCTTAAAGTTTATTATAGATATTTTGAAGCATCAGCAGAGTAAACTTTCTGCAGGTGTCTGTGAGTTTTCGTCCAGTTTTCGTCCAGTTCTGAATCCTCCACTGTCCTCTGCTGTCTGAATGCATCTAGCTTTTTTTTCTGTGTTAATTCTGCACTGGTCGCACCAAAAAATGTTTAACAAATCTGTCCAAGAATAAATATGATTTTGTTAATACATCAAATACTTAAACAGTATCGCCCGACTAATGCTGGAGGCCGACACTGATATCAATATTCAATATATCAGCTGACAGTATTTTTAATATAGACACATAACATAAACAGACAAACTTGATACAGATTCCTTAGTTGTTGTGTTTTGTGACCAGTATAACTCAGTGGGACATTTCACAGTTTAAAAATGAACTGGTGCTCTCTGGAGGACAAACTATGTGATGGAGACACTGTTTATAAATGAGCTCAAACTCAGTTTGGTATTTCTGCACTTCAGTTTCTTGTTACTTATCAGCCGATATATAGACCGATACCATATATCTGCAATAAGTTAATATCAGCAAATAATATGGACGGCTGATTTATCAGTCTAGCTCTACTAATCATGATATAGTACAGTCAATGTAACTATCAGTGTGATGTAATCTGACCCAACCAACACAACTCAGTATGGAGGTACTACGTTAAAGCAGATGTGTAATTCAGTATGTGGAGACACACTGTGGAATTCTCTGGGGAACGGCTTCAAATATTGTTTAAATATTATATCATTTAACAAAATAAATAGATGATGATATGAACTTAATATTTATGTTTAGTAGGTTTTTATTGATTATGTGTGTTTTTCTGTGGGCACATATTGTCTAATTATTCTCTAAATATCATTTATTTACTAAGAGAGGGTAATATATAATATTACTATGACAATATGCTCATTATGCCTAATGAATGAAAATAAATATTGACATAATCTCTAAAATAACACTCATGATTAATAGCGCTGAATTAACACATTATTTATATAAAACAGGAACAACTTCAATATTGAGATTGTAAAGTGCACTAAATATAGTTTCTTTGTGTTAACTTGATGTTCTTATATTGTCTTTATTAATGTGAGTGTGTGCTGGACTGCTGCAATTTTACCATTCAGACCGATCACACCGTACTGGTCTTAATACTCCTGATATTATAAAATAATGGCCCAAATAAAACATAGGAAAGTTAGAGAAAAAACACTCTTGTGCCCTTTTCAGAAACACACTATAGGCTGTCCTTCTAGACACAATCCAGCAGTGAAACATGGAGGCTACGGATCAATCAATGAGCTGCACACAGGATTTACTAACGTCAACTATAAGAGAAGTTGTTTCTTTTTATAACATTTCTATAAGGTGCTAGGAAGTCCTGGAAGTAAACATGAAAGACTATGAGAAGCACCTTAAACTCATATATACAGTAGGCCTTTCTAAAGACATGAAGCTTTGCCTCTTTTACAATCAACCAACTTCAATAAGCAGTGTGAACTGACCTGCTGCCGCGCCATGTAGACTTATTGTCAGGAGAGTCACAATCAACGTCTTCATTGGGACCTGTCGCATCTTGAAGCTTTGATAGGATGACGACTTGTTCTGATTCTGGAGAGACTCTGATACCGTCCTTCCAGCTCGAGCAGCAGAGCTGAATGAGGAGGAGACGAGAAGGAGCGCTGACATCAACCTCCCTCTGAGCCAATGGGAATTTAAGATGAGCATCAACGTCACTTAGAACTGGGTAAACCTGACCCACACAGGTTATAAAGTGAAAGTAGAATGATGTTGTTATGGGGAGACACGCGGGGCTTCATCCTGCTTTCTCACCTGTGTTCTCATATGAAAGGAGTATTTGACCATCTGCTGCTCAGCTCTTCTATCGGGTTTTGTAGGTTAATGGAATGAAATGTGCAGAAATGTATGAGGCTGTTTCTGCAGCTACGCTCACTTTTCACTCTCCCAAATTAAAAAATAATAATAATCAACCTCTATGAATCTTAATTTTAACCATCAGAGTATGTAATAAATATAAACAGGTACACAACATTACATATAGTGGTTAAGATTTTAATCTGTAACATGTTTATTTTTTTATGGTTTTCATTTCAATGTCGTTCATTTTATACATTTTGCTTTTTTAATTTCTATAATATTTTATACATTTAAATTAATTTTCATCAAGCTTTGTGCTTCATTGTAAATATTGATATTATTATTATTTTTTTTTTTAAATAGGGGATTTCTTTTTCTCTATACCCTGAAAAATGTAGGCAGTAACCACAGATGTCAGTGTCCATACACAAACATTTTTTGTTTTATGACAGATATTGTAATTCTAATGTCTAATGTCTTTAAGGACATGTTGCAGAAATGACATTTTTAATAATAGTGCAGATAAATGGCAGCTAGCAATGTTTGCTATGTTAGCTTTGACTCTTAGCATCTAATATACATGAACTCAACAGTAATATTAAAGACAGGGTCGACGATCTTGGAGCAGTAGCATAATTTGAAAGTAGCATCGCCTCAGGAGCTCCGTCTAAACACCCCCCCTCCCCTCGAAACTCCTTCCAAGGCAACGCCCCCCACACACATGCACGAGCACCGCTGCATCGTAACTACTTCACATTTTTCGAAGCTATTTCATCACTAAATTCACTTCTGTAAAATTTTGTAGCGAGAAATCAACTGTGTAGATTTAGAATATTGACAGTTTTACGATGTTAGATGGCGAATCAAACATTTGCTCCACCGTTGTCGAAGTTTAGAAGCTCCACAAACTGCCGGCACAGCTAGCTAGCTCCTGCCGGGATCGCCACCTCTCGACCCGGGCAGTCACTCACACAGACCCCGCTATGAGCTGGCTGGAGCTCTCTCAAGAGACCGGTCTCCTCAGACGAGGGGCTTTTATTTCCTTGTTGACGGATAGTTTGTTTAAATATCACACACAAATGTCCATTATAAATTAACAGGTTTTTATCTGCCTTTATGGAGTTGAAAAGCTCCACAATCGCCCGCGGGGGGGGTAACTCGCTGGAGAGCCGGCCACAGAGCAGCAGTGGCGAGGGAAAGAGCAGCCTCTGAGGGGGCAGAGAGATACCTGCTGAGACAACACGACCCTTTTTAACGTTACTCTAATATCTGGAGGGAGATCAGTCCACTCGTTTGTTTCTGTAACTGAAAAAGCAGTTTGAGTAACGTAAATTTTGTCGAGCAATGTTTTATATCTGCCGTCTCCCCTCGTTGATGATCCTGTTTGTCTGACTTCACTATGAGCTGTTAGAATAAATAGTTTAAACCTGCAGTATCTTATAAAGTAAACTAACAGAACATAAACAACTAAATCAAAGTTGTATTTTTTGATAATATTGTAATAGTGGTACGAGTTCGTGCTCGTTGTCCAGTGTTTTAAGAGCTGGTTTAAAGGCTAATACCTCATCTAGCATACTGCAAATACATCACGTTAACCGTTTCATACTACATACTACTCAGGAACACAGTATGCAGTATACAGTACATACTGCATACTGCGTTCGTCAGTAGTATGTAGTAGGCGGTTTCGAATACAGCCTGCAGAGCGGAGAGAGGACCCCAACTCAACAACGTTTCCTCATGACACGTAACCTGTGCAGTGCTACTGCAGGGCTGAGTTTTCTCTTTCATTCTCCAGTTAACGTGCGGCGGCGACGCGCTTTGAGTTCAGGCTGGTGCACGCCAAGGGTAGAGTACGAGCAGGGATGCAGGGAGGCATCTGATTGGTTCTTTACAACTGGGCGCAGAGGCAGTGATTGGTAGACGTTTTTACAGGATTACAGCAGCTACAGATGACGGATCTTTTCCGGTCCTTTTTCAGAGCTCATCAGTAATGGATCGCTGTCGGGGTGTAAAGACCATTTCAAACAATATAACAAATAGTGTATACTGGATAAATCGCCAACCCTGCCTTTAAGTAATTTTATTAAATGAAGTTGAAACTAAACAATTATTAATCTGTATGGTAAGAGGACACACAATAAATACTTGAGAAGAAAAGGTGATCTTCACCTTGTTTTTCTTCATCTAGTCGGGTCACCTATATGGGCGGCCCAACCTGTCATCCCTGTGCTCACCTGCTAACTTCTGTTTCCATGGAAACTAAATTTGTTTGGCTTTGAGTAAACTTGTACTATGGTATTTGTTCAGTGTCGCAGTTAGAAGTGTGGGACAGGTGCATTTAGATGAAAAAATCATATAAATGATTTGTAGACAAATAAATAATTTTAATATGGTTTAAAGTAATATGTATATGAAACAATTACTTTTGAAATAATATCATATTATAATTGAATTAGCTAATTTTACGTATCTCAACATTGAGACCACAGTTGTGGGACATGAAGAAAAGTGGTGTTTGGACCCATAAAACGCTTAATAAATTGTATTAGAGCAAATTATTTAGTAATTATTTATTATATCAATATGTGTAATAACACTGTGTATATATTTATCAAGCATTGCACTGCAAATTTTAACAAAAGTCCAAAATTTCATTGCTGGCACTTAAAAATGCCCGTAGTTGCAGGCACAACCATGAATGTTGTGGGAGGTCAGAGGTCAGAGGTCACATCCTCTGCAGTAGTGTCTGATTGTTCTTGTGTTCTGTAGAACTGCTCTGCTGGGATTGAAAACAGTCTTGATCAAAATGTCGACAACAACAAACAAATCCAAGCGTTGTTTCATCGATGTTCTAGAGAGTAAATGTGGTGAGGTGCTCCCCCCAGTGGTTCACAGCTGCAGCTGATGTGCAGCAGTACAGTTTCTCAGTGTGGACTCTTATTATCTGCTCTTTTAAACACATCTGTGTGCAATCTAACCATGTGGTTATTAATTGAGATGGAGGGGAACATCTTACACCCTTTTTGAAGTCCATATCCAATAGGATGTTTTATTTATGTGTCTTCAGTACAGGCCTACACACTGGTCTTGGCTCACATCAGGCCTATACTATCAGCACAGACAATATAATAAAACACCGGATAGTTTCCATGAAACAATATTTTACCTCAGATTTTGACTTTGAAATGAAAACAGGAATGAAATGAATGAAAGCAAAGCAGAAAGAGAGTCAGAGAGCTTTTTAAAGTCAAACATCAGATCAGTTCAGCTCTGTCCGACAGGCTGAATGCTCCTGAACTGATTCAGAGCTGTGGACGCTGAAAACTGCTTGAAAAAGAGAAATGTAACACCTCTGTTGATGTTTGAACACCTGATGCTGTTTTTCATTTTGCTCTCGCTTTGGAACCCTCACTTATTGTTGTTGAAGCACTTTATAAAAGGTTACAGAATTTAGGTTTAATAAGAAAACTCTGATCTTTTGTTCTCACTTCTTCAGCTGAGTCAGTATTAATCATGATTATTACTGTATTATTCATGATAATTACAGTATTAATCAGGATTATTACAGAAACAAATCAATATGTGTCACATCTGTAATCCAGAAGATGTTGTCTTTACATTTTGTGACATACACTCTGGTTGACAAAAGCTCTTCCTGCTCACTGCTGATCAATACCTGAGTTTATCACTGCTGATCAATACCTGAGTTTATCACTGAGTTTACCTTTACAGAGAAGTCAGCAGTGTGACAGCGCCCCCTGTGTACGATTCATGTAACTGCCTTAGAACTCCTCATGAGAAACCACCTGATGATGCCACCTGACTTTCTGTTGGTGTCAAAACATCATGAAGATCCATCACTCTGATGTATCATATGTACTCATCAAGTTATTATTATTATTAATATTATTATTTATAATTGTAACTGAGGGATCTGTCTTAGGCTGGTGGATATATGACACTCGCCACTGGGTGTCGGTCAGGACACAAAACTCCACTCTCTGTTAACTGTTAAGTCCTGTCTTCTTTATTGATGGTTGTAGGGATGTAGGATATGTATGTGTGGTCTATGTGTGTTGTTTATATGTGTAGCCTTTGGTCTGTATGTCATGAACGCACAACAACACATGAATTAGCTCCCTCTACTCAGCCAAACGCCAACTACTGAGCCTCTGTTGCTTACTAGGGTATTACTTCAGTCAGCCAGCAGGGGGCGGATTTTGACTGTCACTACATCCTCATAGAAAGGTGTGAATTAAGCCATACAATTATTATAGCTAATAAACAGTAAGAACCTCCATACAAACAAATTCTGAACTTTCCATTTTCATAGTCTTATTACAGTCCAGGCCTTTCTAACAGCCGCCCCCAAATGTACGAAGTACATTTGCTTCCTAGAAAGGCTTCTAGGTCGGCGTGTCTGTAGCTGGAGGACTACTAGCCGTGCCACTGGTCTGGTGTAGATCTTGTCCTTGATCTGCACGTAGGCAGATCTGATGTGTCTTTCTGCACTTGGGTGCACCTGGGTTACACGACCAACGTGCCAAAGGGCTCGTTGAAGTTGTGGGTCCATTAGCATGACCACTGCACCTTCATCAAGGTCTGCATTGGTAACCTGCCACTTCTGCCTGACTTGGAGACTGGGGAGGTACTCACGAATGAATCGGGACCAGAAATGGTCAGTTAGAACCTGGGAGTGACGCCAGCGCCGTCGGCTGAGAAGCTCAGTCTCTGGGTAGACAACCTGGGGCAATGATCCATCCGGCCGCCCCATCAGCAGGTGGTTGGGTGTCACCGGATCAAGGTCAGCGACGCTGGAGGATACCTTGCCCAAGGGCTTCGAGTTCAGGATACCCTCCACTTCAACAAGTACAGTCCTGAGAACCTCCTCAGTCACCGGCTGGGCACCAACTGTGGTGTAGAGAGCTGTCTTGACAGAGCGGTTAAACTTAAATGCAATCCTTTGCTTGGCGAGGATCTGTTGCAAGTCGAGAAACAAGTCAGCAGTAGCTTTCTGTAGCTCTTTCTCTGCCCCTCAAAAGTTGGTTCCCTGGTCAGAGATAATTTCAGCAGGTGTACCACGGTGGCCAATGAATCTCCTCAAGGCCATGAGGTAGGAGTCGGTGTCAATGTGAGTCAGGATGTCTAGATGCACAGCTCTAGTTGTTAGGCACTTGAAAATAATGCCCCATCTCTTTTCAGTGCGTCGTCTTATTTTTACGTGGATGGTCCAAAACAGTCAGTCCCGGTAGAATAAAAGGCTGGCTTGAAGAGACGAAGCCATGCAACAGGCAGGTCAGCCATCTCGGGGACAGTAGGCTTGGCTTTTCATCGTTTGCATTCAGGGCAGTTATGCTGGTAACGATAAATGGCTTCCCTTCCCCGTAGTATCCAGAATGCCCATCGGATTTCAGCAAACAACCTCTCTGGCCCAGGATGACATAAGCGTCTGTCACAGTGGTGGGCCGTCAGGGCCAGCAAGGCCTTCTCTGCTGGCCTAAACACTATCAGAATCACTGACTTCCATTTTAATATATTTTTTTCCATGAATATGTATTAAATTATTCCTAATAGTCTATTCTCTTCATTTCATAGCTTTTCTCTTGGTTGCGCTGCTTCCAGTAGTGTATGTTTATATTAGAGCTTTTATCCAATCATATTTCAGCCATCATGTGTTGCCAGGGTAAAGAAATCTGCCATGAGGCCTTCAGAATCAACAGTGCAGGCGCCTGTAGCATAAAATAAATGGCAATGAAACTGTTGCTTTAACCAATCAGATTTCGAGTTGGCGACACTGGGGCCATCTAGCAGGCGTACAATAACGTCAGCATTTTCACGTCCATTGATTGGATGGTCAGAGAACGTACTAGTCAGAGGCTAGCAAAACGCATCTGTAGCGACCTGCACAAGCTAAAAAATAGTAGTAGTAGTAGATTTAATAGCTGTTTTTTCAACCCACAATGGCTGACGGAGGAGAAGAAATTGATTTGGTCGCAGATATAATTACAACGCCATTTTCAAGACGGACTTTTCAAGAAAAGCTGGGAATCGTGAGGAAAAGTCGGCCAACCCCGAAGCTAGCAAGCCTGTCGCAACCGGGGAAAGGGTTTGTCCGCCATTTTCAGCCCGGTAACCACGAGCGGTACCCTTGGCTCACAGCCTCCGAGGAGCACTGCAAATTGTATTGCTGGGAATGCCTGTTATTTGCAACCGATCGACTTGGTGTTTGGAGCCACACTGGGTTTGCGAACTTGAGTTGTCTAACCAAGGCAGCAGGGAGACACCAAAGCACCGCCGGACACTTACAAGCAACGACCCGAGTGGATCTACAGCTCAACGAACAAGTGCGCAGGGAAACGGAGCTCCACAACGAAAAGGTGAAGAAAAACAGGGAAATCTTGAAAAGACTGATAGATTGTGTCATATTTTTGGGTAAACAGGAACTTTCATTTAGGGGACACGATGAAAGCGCTGGATCCGAAAACAGAGGCAACTATTTGGAGCTTCTTTCGTTTCTTGCTGAAAACAACACAGACTTACATTATCACCTGTCCACTAACAAAGTGTTTTGTGGGACGTCAGGCAAAATACAAAACGACCTGATTAATGCTATTGCTGAAGTGATGGGAGAAGAGATAACAAGGGAGATTAATAAAGCACCCTTTGTCGCTGCTGTGGTGGATGAGACGACAGACGTGAGTAATGCAGCGCAGCTCGCACTGGTCCTGCGTTATGTGATGGACACAGGTGTCAAGGAGTGGTTTGTCAGATTTGAAGATGTTACTAGTGGCAAGCGAGCCGATGACATCACTGCTCTTATTGTCCGTTTCTTGAAGGAATGTGAATGTCTGGATAAAGTTGTGGCACAGTGTTATGATGGCGCACCGGTCATGTCATCTTGACAAATGGGGTGCAGGCTAAAGTTAAGGAGAGGGCGCCTATGGCCTTATTCATACACTGCTATGCACATCGACTGAATTTAGTACTGAGTCAAGGGGCCTCAAAGCTTAAAGAATGCAAAATATCTTTTGCCCACCTCAATGGCCTAGCTGCATTTTTCTCCAGATCCCCTCGGCGCACGCAACTACTGAACGATATTTGCCAGCGGCGTCTTCCTCGGGTGGCACCAACGCGGCGGCAATACACATGGAGACTGGTCAGTACAGTCTTTGAGAAGAGAGTTGCCCTAAAGGAGCTGTTTCACCACATATTTGAACATCATGATGAGTATGACGAGGACTCTGTGCGTTGTGCTGATGGATTTAATGCACGTCTGGATGATTATGAGTTTTGTTTTTTGCTTCACACATTCAATGGGATTTTTGAGTATTCCGACGTGCTTTTTGCAATACTACAGAAGCAAACATTGGATGTACAATTCTGTCTGGCAACGGTGGAGGAGTTTTGTGACACCATTGAGCGAGAGAAGGGCCGATTTGGTCAGATCTACGAAGCCACTGCGCGCATCTCAAGCGCCCCAAGCGCACGGAGAGGACCAGCACAAGGAGACGTCTGCGCACACTACCAACAACTCCACAGCAATGTTCTGGATAACATTCTTTGCCAGATACGGAACAGATTTCAAGACCACAGAAAATGAATGTTTCTCTCCCTCCTCAACCCGCAGCAGTTTCAGATATACCGCAAAAAATTCCCGCATGCAGCCTTCTCCAGCTTAAGGCAGAGTCACGGAACACTATTTGATCTGTCCCGGCTAAAAACAGAACTGACTGTTATGTATTCCATGACTGATTTTGAAGGGAAAAGTCCCTCTGATCTCATTGATTTCCTTCAGAAGAAAAATCTGGGTGAGAGCATGGGCCAGCTGTACACATTGGCCTGTTTGGCGGTGACTATCCCTGTGTCCACTGCTTCTGTTGAGCGGACATTCTCAGCCCTAAAGAGAATTAAAACTTATGCCAGAAATACGACTGGACAGACTCGACTTTCAGTATTAGCCTCCATGGCGATAGAAAACGAATTATTGGTGGAACTGAAACGCACAGACAGCCTGTACGACAGAGTAATTAGACTCTTCTTGAGGAAAGAAAGGAGGATGGATTTTGTCTACAAATAATCAGAAGTTTTGGTGAGCATAATAAATTTTATTTACATTTTTAATATTTTTGTCATTTTATTAGGTGAATATTGATGCTTCTGATAGATATGATGTATGTGGCACAGCTGTGTGAAAGGAGACTTGTTGAATTGTGTTAATGGGGTTTCTTGCTTTAGTAATGGCATTCATTCTCGCTACATGAGATACCTGTCTGTGATGCAATGCCCTGTTATACTGCGTTTCTGTATAATACTGGTGGTTTCTATAGCGGTGGCTTCATAATGATGGTATTAAGAGGTGGATTGATTCAGGTAGGACGCCACTGAAGGCCTAGGTGTAAAATTCACGGCCATCTACTGGCTTTGACTCTTAGCATCTAATATACATGAACTCAACAGTAATATTAAGTTATTTTATTAAATGTAGTTGAAACTAAACAATTACTAATCTGTATGGTAAGAGGACACACAATAAATACTTGAGAAGAAAAGGTGATCTTCACCTTGTTTTTCTTCATCTAGTCGGGTCACCTATGTTGATGACGGCCCAACCTGTCATCCATGTGCTCACCTGCTAACTTCTGTTTCCATGGAAACTAGATTTGTTTGGCTTTGAGTAAAACTTGTACTATGGTATTTGTTCAGTGTCGTGGTAAGAAGTGTGGGACAGGCGCATTTAGATGAAAAAAATCATATAAATGATTTGTAAACAAATACATAATTTTAATATGGTGTAAAGTAATATGTATATGAAACAATTATTTTTGAAATAATATCATATTATAATTGAATTAGCTCAAATAACATATCTCAACATTGAGACCACAGTTGTGGGACATGAAGAAAAGTGGTGTTTGGACCCATAAAACGCTTCATACATTTTATTAAATCAGATTATTTAGTAATTATTTTTTATGTCACAATGTGTAATAACACTGTGTATATATTCATCAAGCATTGCACTGCAAATTTTAACAAAAGTCCAAAATGTCATTGCTGAGACTTAAAAATGCCCGTAGTTGCAGAAACAACATGAATGTTGTGGGAGGTCAGAGGTCAGAGGTCACATCCTCTGCAGTAGTGTCTGATTGTTCTTGTGTTATGTAGAACTGCTCTGCTGGGATTGAAAACAGTCCTGATCAAAATGTCGACAACAACCAACAAATCCAACTGTTGTTTCATTGATGTTCTAGAGAGTAAATGTGGTGAGGTGCTCCCCCCAGTGGTTCACAGCTGCAGCGGATGTGCAGCAGTACAGTTTCTCAGTGTGGACTCTTATTATCTACTCTTTTAAAGGGGCTATATGTAAGAATCAGAAATTGCTTGTTCACAGCGACACCTGTAGCAGCAATGTCAACGAAAGTCAGCGTCCTGTCGCTCGCGCTCGCGCTACATTGACATGAACGAGCACCGGTCTAAACAGTGAGGCGACACACGTCAGCTAACACACAATATCACTCTATATTTCACCTGCTTGGCAGTAATGTTAGCTGACCAGACGAAGGTCTCTCCATGGATCAATGCTGATTCTAGTGCTGGCTTTTCCTTTTCAGCCCGCCGACCGCGGAGGGAACGTGGGGGGGGGGGGGAGACACCGACCCCCGGTCGGGACGATAACGTAACTCGCTGCGGAGCCCCATCACTTCACAAGACACGGGAAACCTCTGTTGGTCTGGAGGAGCGGCAGCATTTATTTCTGCAAAAACGTCCACTGCACATTCACTAGATATTCTCAGAGCTAAACTAACTCTCTGCAGTGTGTAGTGTGCGCGCGTTCACGTGGAGGTGGAGCGAGCCGAGCGCGGTGTGCAGGCAGTAGGCAGCAGGAGCAGAGCTGCTGCACGCTCGCGTACCCACACGCGAGCGCGCATGGGAATCCGACCCGTTAGGATTTATGCGCGTGAAAAGTTACAAATAGTCCCTTTAAACACATCTGTGTGCATCAAACCATGTGGTTATTAAATGAGGTGGAGGGGAACATCTTATATCCTTTTTGAAGTCCATATCCAATAAGGTGTTTTATTTATGTGTCTTCAGTACAGGCCTACACACTGGTCTTGGCTCACATCAGGCCTATACTATGAGCACAGACAATATAATAAAACACCAGATAGTTTCCATGAAACAATATTTTACCTCAGATTTTGACTTTGAAATGAAAACAAGAAGCAAATGAATGAAAGCAAAGCAGAAAGAGAGTCAGAGAGCTTCTTAAAGTCAAACATCAGATCAGATCAGCTCTGTCCGACAGGCTGAATGCTCCTGAACTGATTCAGAGCTGTGGATGCTGAAAACTGCTTGAACAAGAGAAATGTAACACCTCTGTTGATGTTTGAACACCTGATGCTGTTTTTCATTTTGCTCTCGCTTTGGAACTGTTTCAACCCTCACTTATTGTTGTTGTAGCACTTTATAAAAGGTTACAGAATTTAGGTTTAATAAGAAAACTCTGATCTTTGTTCTCACTTCTTCAGCTGAGTCAGTATTAATCATGAGTATTACAGTATTATTCATTATTATTACAGTATTAACCATGATTATTACACAAATAAATCAATATGTGTCACATCTTTAATCCAGAAAATGTTGTCTTTATATTGTTTGTGACATACACTCTGGTTGAAAAAAGCTCTCCTGCTCACTGCTGATCAATACCTGAGTTTATCACTGCTGATCAATACCTGAGTTTATCACTGCTGATCAATACCTGAGTTTATCACTGAGTTTACCTTTACAGAGAAGTCAGCAGTGTGACAGCGCCCCCTGTGGACGATTCATGTAACTGCCTTAGAACTCCTCACGAGAAACCACCTGATGATGTCACCTGACTTTGTTGGTGTCAAAACATCATGAAGATCCATCACTCTGATGTATCATATGTACTCATCAAGTTATTATTATTATTATCATTAATAATAATAATGATAATTATAATAATAATAATAATAATAATGATAATAACAATAATGTATATAATGATATATATATATATATATTTATATATATATATATATATATATATATAATAATAATAAAACCCATCAGAATGTATTTAGTATCAATGAACAGCCTCACTGCTCCCTGAAACCTAAAAACACCTTTAACAAAACGGAATTCAGGAAAAATCATTTTATGTTATGAAACTGAACTGAATCAACCTCCAACCTCCAACAAATAAACAGATAAATCTGAACCGTTTTTCAAAAGCACTTTATTCATGAATAAAACTCTAATTTTATTTATTTATTTTTTGCACAATTTAATATTACACAACATAACAAAAATAAATTAAAGCTGCAAGCAGCGATGAACGGGCCCTCGCACCTTCCCGCACGTCGGGGGTACTGGCGGGACACCGGTCGACGCAGCCCTACATTTCAGTGACCATCGGACACTGCACGCACAAGTTAGACGTTATTTCCTGCGTAAATTGAGCGGCACAGGAAAAGACGCATTTCAATTTTTTCACCACTTCCTGTGTCCACTATGTGGCGCTAGAGAACACACGCTACACATGCATTATGTTGCTCATTATCAAGTGTAGACCACACATTGTAAATTTCATGTGAATCGGATTATGTTTGTCACATAACGCTGACTTCCTTTTGCCAGTAGGTGGCGCTATGAATAGGAGTCAATACTAACATCTAGATGTCCTCAGGCCTGAAGTCTTATGAAGTAGATCAAGTTTGGGGCAGATTTGACCAAGTACAGTCGAGTTACAACAGTTTGTTTATCAATGGCGAGTCATGCAAATTCTCCGCCACGCCACGTCAACGCCGTTTCAAAAAACCTCACGATTTGAACAACTTTTCATCACAAAGATCTTTAGATTGTACTGACCAAATCTGAAGTCGATCGGGTTAAGTCTGTAGGACTAGTTCGTTAAAGTACAAAGCCTGGAAATGGCCAAAAATATACGAAAAATTCACACAAAAATCAAGATGGCCGACTTCCTGTTGGGTTTAGAGCATGGCACAAAGAGACTTTTTGTTAAGTCTACGGGTGATACATGTGCCTACCAAATTTCGTACATCTAAGTGAAACGTACTGCGAGGGCTGCTTCGTTGAAATTTTGTAGGGGGCGCTATCGAGCTCCCTTGCCACACCAAAGCACAAAAACCATATCCGTTAACACATTTTAGCACCGTTAATGAGTGTGCCGAGTTTAGTTCATTTACAAGCATATCTAGCCCTTGAAAAACAACTTCCTGTTTCATGGCGAATGATGCGTCGCCACGGCAAGTACGCTCAACGAAAGCTAAAAAGCTTTGCAGGCTGGCATCAGGAACTTCTTAACACCACGCTGACCAAATTTGAAGTTGATCTGGTTAACCTGCTAAGAGTAGCACGCCAAAATAGAGCGACTGTAACTTCCTGTTGCCAATAGGTGGCGCTATGAGTATGATTCAAAATGTGCCTGTAGATGTCTTCAGGTCGGGACGCTCATCAAACGTCAGAAATTTGGAAAAGATCTGACCATCTGGAGTCGAGTTACAGAGGTTTGTTTTTTAATGGCGAGTCATCGAAATTCGCCATGCCGCCACGGCGCCGCCATTCAACGAAACCTCACAATCTTCACAAGGAAGCATCATCAAGGTCTTAAGGCTTTCCTGACCTAATTTGTGGTGGATATGATTAGTTTGTGAGGCAGAGTACATCAGCATGCAAAACATGACATTTCCTGTTGCCAGTAGGTGGCGCTATGACTGCGAGCCAAAATTTGCACGTGGATGTCATCAGGGACGGACCTTTATCAGGCATGAGAGATTTGGAGCAGATTGGTTAATGTACGACAAAGTTACAGCAACTTCCTGTTTTTTGGCGAAAGGCGCATTTTTGCCGCCACGCCACGGCAACATAGTTCGATGAAAATGAAAGATTCGAACAACTTTTCATCACAAAGGTCTTAAGACTGTACTGACCAAATTTGAAGTCGATCGGGTTACAACTCTAGGACTAGTTCGTTAAAGTATAGTGCCTGGAAATGGCAAAAAATACCCTAAAATAACACATTCAATTCAATATGGCTGACTTCCTGTTGGGTTTATGGTATACCTCCAAGAGGCTTTTTTGTACGTCTCAACATGTTGCATATACCTGTCAAATTTCATACTTCTAGGTGAAACCACAACAAGGGGCTCAATGTTAGCAATTTTGTAGGGGGCGCTATCGAGCCATTTTGTCACATCCCAGCAAGAGACCCAGAAAATATCAAATTTTTCACCAGTCCTGATACATGTGCAAAATTTTTTCATTTTCCGAGCACCTTTAGCCCCTCAAAACTGCGATTACTTTGTCCTAAAAATAATAAGAATAATAATAATAATTAAAGCTGCAAGCAGCGATGAGCGGGCCCTCGCCCCTTGCGAACGTCGGGGAACACGTTGTCGCCCGCTTCATGAGTCGGACACCGCACGTAACGGTTTGAGGGTATTTTATGCGTGTGGCGCGCGTTGCCGTAAATGACCTGTTGAGAACCTGTGGGGCATCCTTTAAAGGCACTTCTATGAGGGTGGGTGGCAGTACACAACCATATGCTATTGCCAGTAGGTGGCGCTATCACCATAACTCAATAACGGCAGGGATATGTCTTCAGGCCAAGACTCTTGTAAAACATGTCAAGTTTGGGGCTGATTCGACAATGCATAGTCAACTTACAACATTTTCTTGTTTCCTGTAGGGGGCGCTATGACTATCACTCATAATTACACAGATATGTCTTCAGGCCGGGACTCTTATAAAACATGTCAAGTTTGAAGCTGATTGGACAATGTATAGTCAATTTATAACATTTTCCTGTTTCCTGTAGGGGGCGCTATGACTATCACTCATAATTACACAGATATGTCTTCAGGTCTGGACTATTATCCAGCTTGTGAAATTTGGGGCAGATCTGACTATATAAAGTCAAGTTAAAACAGCCTCCTGTGTCATGTCGAAACATCGAAATTCGCCGCGCCGCCACAACAACGCCGTTTCGTAAAAACACAAAAGCTTCAAAATTTAGCGTCGTGGAGGTGTTGAGATTCTGCTGCCCGACATTGAGATGGATCTCTTGAATCCTCTAGGAGGAGTATCGTAAAGTTTAACACCTATAAAATGACAAAATGGCGTCTTCTCACATGACCTATGACATCACCGTTCGAGCGATCAAAAATTCCTAAACAAGTTTTTGTCACACCAGTTTGAGGGTTATACCATCCAAATTTGACGCGAATCCGATGAAGCCTCTAGGAGGAGTTCGTCAAAGTATGCGTAAAATGCATGAAAAACGCACAAAATTCAAGATGGCCGACTTCCGGGTGGGCGGGGCTAATGAAACCCAATGAGGAATATGTCTGAAATAATGAGCGGGATGTGCCTACCAAATTTCATGAATATAGGATCAACTATGTTCAAACTATGGCATTCCACGCGGTAGGGGGCGCTATGGAGCCCGCTTAACGCGCTGAACCCAATGGCTGTACATTCACGTAAAGTTCACAAGTGTCCATCTTTTTGCCAACTTTCATGAGTTTTCGAGTACACCAAGGTATGCGTAAAGGTTAAAAGACATAAGGGGGCGCTAGAGAGCCAACATGCCACGCCCAAGCCCAATTACACCACCAAATCAAAGTAAGTACTAGTGTGCATATATGTGTAAAGTTTCATGAGTTTTTGTGCATCATAAAGTCCTCAAACATGTGTCCGTAAATTTTAAAATCACGCAGGAAATCCAAGATGTCTGACTTCCTGTTGGCCGAAAAAATCTCAGAAATATTTAAGACGGACTTCAAGATGTGAGCAATGACATACTCGAATTTTGTGAAGATCAAAGTAACTTGTTCCGAAAACCTGCCTGCATTAGGGGGCGCTATAGAGCCCGCTGGCGACACCCGAGCCCAATCAGTACAGAACTTTGAATTTCCCACCAGTTCTGATGCATATACCACTTTTCGTGAGTTTTCGTGCATCCTAAGGGCCTCAAAAACGCGATATTCCAGCAGAAAAATAATAATAATAATAATAATAATAACCCGAGCAAAAACAATAGGTTTCCTCGCACTTCGTGCCAGGACACCGTTGGGTCCTGGCACTTTCGTGCTCGGGCCCTAATAATAAACGGACCAATTACAATAGGGCCTTCGCAGACCTGCGGTCAGTGCTCGGGCCCTAATGAATAATATACATTGCAGGAAGAGGCAAAAAACCCACTGGGCTTATCCGAAGCCTCCACCTAGAGACAAGATTAATATAAAGAAATAATATGACTACATAATAATGATAACAACAATTAGAACAAGATATATATAATAACAACAATAACAATAAATATATCAAAAAAAGACATGTGTGCGTGCGCGTGCGCGTGCGCGCGCACGTGTGTGTGTGTGTGTGTGTGTGTGTGTGTGTGTGTGTGTGTGTGTGTATATGCGTGGAAGCGTATGGTTAGTGTTTGTGATTTAAATATCTAAAAAGACTTCTGGGCAATCATAACCAAACATAACATTGTGAGTGAAACAAATAAAACATAAAAACAGATACAGGGACAACATGGGGAAAAGCAATTACAAAACAGCAATTAAATGACCCTTTAAGCGACTTTTGAAACATTGAATAGATGAACAGTTAGAGGAGAGGAGCAGAGGAGACGTGTGACTCTGATCGAGTTGCAATCCTCACAAAACATTTTTGGAGAACTAAAATTTTATGAAGGTTTGTAGGAAAAGTACTCTGTAAGTAATCTTTACAACTTCTAGTAAAAATGGGGGATGTTGCTCTCTGTACAGTAATGGCCTCAATAATCCCACCACACTCATTAATTGTAATGATAGAATATCTCAAAGAAAACTGACAAATAAATATGAGTCATGAATTCAAATGAACACTTTACAACTCCAGATAAAACAATTACTCTCATCTTTATATTTTATTCACACACAATGTCTGACTGGTGTAATTTTGAAATGAACAACTAAATCCAGTTCACCACATAAAAGTGCTGTACATGACATGACAGTACACAGAGACACAGCAGCATCCCAGGACAACTGTGTTCAAGAGGAACTCCAGCGACATCCTCCAGTGTTGTGTCAGAGGGTTTGTGAGGATTATAAAAGGTAGAAGGCTTCTTCCATCCATCTCTCCTTCTGTACATTAATTTCTCATCAAGTAAAAGCGTGTTTTCATTATCTCATTATCTGTTAAATTCCTTGAACTGATGTTTTCTCTCTCTAAGTCCTTATTCCATGACAATTTTTTCTGGATTATTTTTAGGTTGTAAAAGAAGGATTTCCTCCAAATTCAAAGCTAATGAAATTATTGTCCTTTTCGAAATGAAATAAAAAGTCTTCCATTGTGCTCATGAACTTGAGAACTTCTGCTGCAGTCAAATCCAAAATGTTTTTCACATCTGTCCATGAATTAAATGTCTTTTAAACAGATATATAACCAAAACTTCATGTTAGTAGTTGATGAAAAGTCATGATTTGAGTGAGGTGTGTTTCTGTGTATAGACAGATATTTCCCAGTCGGTTTGCGTTGTTAATTGATTTCCAATAATAAATATTTACATACTAGGGCTGTCAATCGCCAATCTGCAAACTCCACCATGGACGTACTGGACCTGGCCCTCTCATCACCAGACCTCTCAGCCACACTCCACAACTTCCATGTGAGCCATGACATCGGCAGCGACCACCTCCCCATCCTCGCCTCTTTCTCCCTCACACTCCAACACCTGCCACAACAACCACGGTACAACTACAAAAAAGCAAACTGGGAAAACTACAGGAAACACATCATCAAAGACACCACGGACATCACTCAGATCCCCCTCACGACCACCATTCACTAACCACCTGGCCACACAAATGGGATCACTGCTCACCCAGGCTTGTGACACATGCGTCCCACTTCACTCCACCACCAAACCACAGCAACAGCTCCCACCCCACATCCTGCACCTGATCAAAAGGAAAAGAAAACTACGGAGGCACTACATCAAATACAGATCACCGGATACCAAAACAGAAATAAACTGGCTCCAGAACCGAAACAGACAAAAACTCACTCTGCACTCACGGCAACAATGGAAACCATTCTACAATAAACTGGACAGCGACTACAAATCCAACCCACGCAGCTTTTGGCAGAAAATAAAAAACAGGAACGGTGCACAAAACAAAAACAACATACCAACTCTCATACATCAAGGAAAAACAAGAAAAAGCAAACATATTCAGAAACCACCTCCAGAACACCCACTCTTATCCCTCAGATCCACACTTTGATCACAAATGGAAAGAAACTGCCAACATGGCCACAACCAATCCCCCCCCATCACTCACCTCAGCAGATGACCACCCACTGACACCACCAATCACCCCCCCAGAAATCAAAACTTACCTGAAAAAAATGAAAAATAAAGCACCTGGAGAAGACAACATAGACACCATCCTGATCAAACAAGCACCAGACCCCTACCTCAACCTGCTCTCCCTCCTCTTCACCACCTGCCTCACCACCGGCCACTTCCCCTTACCCTGGAAAACAGCCATAGTCACAATGATCCATAAATCGGGCAAAGATCCAAAACATCCCACCAGCTACAGACCCATCATCCTCCTCAGTCACATCGGTAAGCTGTTTGAACGCATCATCACTACAAGCCTCACACAACACACAGACAACATGGGACTCCTGGGCATTCACCAAGCTGGCTTCCACAAGAACAGATCCACCACCGACAACATCCTCAGGCTATCAGAAGTAATCACCCGCAGTTTCAACAAAAGAGAATTCACCCTGGCAATATTTATCGACATTGAAAAAGCCTTCGACAAAATGTCGCACAACTGACTAATATACAGACTACAAGACCCAAAACTCCAAATACCACTTCCAATATACAACATCATCTCAAGCTTCCTCCACAACCGACAAATAAAAGTCAAGGTCTCCACTTCCCTCTCCACCCCTTTCACTCCCGAAGCCGGTGTCCCACAAAGTGCAGTCCTTAGTCCCCTCCATTTTCTCATCTACATCTCCGACGTCTACTACCCTCCACACATCTCACAATTTGCCAATGACCTCTGTTACTGGACTCACTCCAAATCAATTCCACTGGCTGCCAAAAAACTCCAAACATGCATCACAACAATAGAAACCTGTTCCAACAAATGGAGAATCAAACTCAACCCCACCAAACCTCAGCTCATCCTTTTCACCAGAAACACCCAACTCAAACCACCGATCCACCTCACCCTCCACAACACCCCCCTCAACATGACATGGACCACCCACATCAATAACCTGGAAAAAACAAGGCAACCAATCATCCTTAAGCTTAAGGTTTACCAAACATACATCAGATCAATCTTTGAATATGCAGCACCAGCCTGGACCACAGCCTCACAACACCAATTCAACAGACTACAAATCATCCAGAACAAGGCAATAAAACTGGCATACAGACTCCCACATTACGTCAGCACCCACTACGTCCACAGTATGTCCGGACTCACAACCATCCACGAGAGAAACACCATCCTCACTCAGAGATATATACAGAGAGCCGTCCATAACCCTGCCATGAAACAGTTAATCCATGAAGGACAATGGGCCACCATAACACCCCTCTCCATAATCCTCCAAAACAAACCACCAAACTGACCCCGACCCCCGATCTTCTCCCTTCTCTGCAACGTATCACAAAAATAGCTACTGACCAGAACTGTAATCAAAGTCAGATGTCAATTATCAGAACATGGAGCACATATATAAACTATATTTCCAGCTAATTCAGGGTTTCTACAACCAGGAAAAAAAAATATGTCTTCAATTTTCTGTGTTTTTGTATCATTATGATGAAAATGTTACTAAACAACTATTTCAGATGATGTGAGTCATCCATATCCAGCTACTCACATGTTTCCTTTACATCAATAAACAAACTTATTTCAGCTACAATATTCAAAAGAT
>CAKAOJ020000981.1:0-15650 GCA_916701645.2 Sebastolobus alascanus | reverse complement strand
AAAATTTCAAGTCGATCAAAAGGAGTTCGTTAAAGTACACGGCCTATAAAACGCAAAAAATGGGCGAAAATCGCATATTAAATCCAATATGCCTGACTTCCTGTTGAATTTTGGGCATACCTCCAAGAGGCTTTTTTGTGCGTCTCCACATGATACATCTGTCTGCCAAATTTCATACTTGTAGGTGAAATCGGAGAACGGATATCAGTTTTTTCATTTTTCTAGGGGGCGCTAGCGAGCCATTTTGCAACAGCCGAGCCCAAGTCTCTTAAAATATTAAATTTTTCACCGCCTCTGATATGTGTGCCAAGTTTAACAACTTTTTGAGCATGGCAAAGTCCTCAAAAAGGCGATTCATTTGAGAGAAAAAGAAAAAGAATAATCCTTACAGTTTCAATAGGGTCCTCGGACCCGACTTCGTCGGTGCTCGGGCCCTAATTAAAGCTGCAAGCAGCGATGAACGGGCCCGAGCACCTCTCCGCGCGTCGGGGGTACTGGCGGGACGCCGATTGACGCGGCCGGGCACAATGAAACCGGAAATCTGACGAGCGCAACGACTTCAGCCACAAGACTCTACGACAAACGGTGTTATGAAAAGGGGCGGGGCTAATGTGTAGTGGGTGGGGTTAACCTTCACCAACTTATCAGGCACTCTCTGCTGAGTGATATGACACCTCTCACAAGAGCCTACGACAAACGCTTCATTAGTTAGTCAAGGGGGCGGAGCTTATGTGTAGGGGGCGGGATTAACCTTCACCAACTTATCAGGAACTTTCTGCTGAGTGATATGACACCTCTCACAAGGGTCTACTACAAATGGTTAATTAGTTAGTCAAGGGGGCGGGGCTTGTGTGTCGGGGGCGGGGTTAACCTTCACCAACTAATCAGGCACTCTCTGCTGAGTGATATGACACCTCTCACAAGAGCCTACGACAAACGCTTCATTAGTTAGTCAAGGGGGCGGAGCTTATGTGTAGGGGGCGGGATTAACCTTCACCAACTTATCAGGAACTTTCTGCTGAGTGATATGACAGCTCTCACAAGAGTCTACGACAAACGCTTCATTAGTTAGTCAAGGGGGCGGGGCTTGTGTGTAGGGGGCGGGGATAACCTTCACCAATGAAACATGGACTCTCTGCTGAGTGATATGACACCTCTCACAAGAGTCTACGACAAACGCTTCATTAGTTAGTCAAGGGGGCGGGGCTTATGTGTAGGGGGCGTGGTTAACCTTCACCAACTTATCAGGCACTCTCTGCTGAGTGATATGACATCTCCCACAAGACTCTACGACAATCGGTTCATGACTTATGAAAGGGGGCGGGGCTAACGTATTGGGGCGGGGCCATGAGTCAATATGGACATGTATATGTCTTCAGGACTGGACCCTCATCATGCCTGAGAAATTTGGGGCAGATCGGATTATGTACAGTGTAGTTACAACAACTTCCTGTTTCATGGCGAATGGCCCAAAATGGCCGCCACGCCACGGTCAGGTCGTTCAGCGAAAACTCACCATTTTGATAACTTTTCATCCTTAAGGTCTTAAGATGGTCCTGACCAAATATCAAGTCGATCGGATTAAATCTGTCGGAGGAGTTCGTTAAAGTACACAGCCTATAAAACGCGAAAAATGGGCAAAAATGGGCGAAATTCGCACATTAAATTCAAGATGGCTGACTTCCTGTTGAGATTTGGGCATGCCTCCAAGAGGATTTTTTGTCCGTCTCCACATGTTACATCTGTCTGCCAAATTTCATACATGTAGGTGAAACCGGAGCGAGGTTATCAATTTTTCAATATTTCTAGGGGGCGCTAGCGAGTCGTTTTGCAACAGCCAAACCTGAGACCATTAAAATACTAAAATTTTCACCGCTTCTGATAAGTACGCCAAGTTTAACAACTTTTCCAGCATGTTAAGGTCCCCAAAAAGGCGATTCATTGTAAGAAAAAGAAAAAGAAAAAGAATTAAAGCTGCAAGCAGCGATGAACGGGCCCGAGCACCTCTCCGCGCGTCGGGGGTACTGGCGGGACGCCGACTGACGCGGCCGGGCACAAGGAAACCGGAACTCCAACGAGCTCAACGACGTCTGCCACAAGACTCTATAACAAACGGAGTTATGAAAGAGGGTGGGGCTAATGTGTAGGGGGCGGGGATCACCTTCAACAACTTAACAGGCACTGTCTGCTGAGTGATATGACACCTCTCACAAGAGTCTACGACAAACGCTTCATTAGTTAGTCAAGGGGGCGGGGCTTATGTGTAGGGGGCTGGGAGAACCTTCACCAATGAAACATGAACTCTCTGCTGAGTGATATGATACCACCCACGAGATTCTACGACAAACGGTTCATGAGTTATGAAAGGGGGCGTGGCTAACGTATTGGGGTGTGGCCATGAGTCAATATGGACATGTATATGTCTTCAGGACTGGACCCTCATCATGCCTGAGAAATTTGGGGCAGATCGGATTATGTACAGATTTGTTACAACAACTTCCTGTTTCATGGCGAATGGCCCAAAATGGCCGCCACGCCACGGTCAGGTCGTTCAGTGAAAACTCACCATTTGAATAACTTTTCATCACAAAGGTCTTCAGATTGTACTGACCAAATCTGAAGTTGATCGGGTTAAGTCTGTAGGAGGAGTTCGTTAAAGTACAAAGCCTGGAAATGGCCAAAAATATACGAAGAATTCAAACAAAAATCAAGATGGCCGACTTCCTGTTGGGTTTAGAGCATGGCACCAAGAGACTTTTTTTTAAGTCTACGGATGATACATGTGCCTACCAAATCTCAAACATCTAGGTCAAACGTACCGCGAGGGCTGCTTTGTTGAAGTTTTGTAGGGGGCGCTATTGAGCCCCCTTGCCACACACAAGCACAAAAACCATATCTATTAACATATTTTAGCACCGTTAATGAGTGTGCCAAGTTTCGTTTGTTTTAAAGCAATCCTAGCACCTCAAAAACAACTTCCTTATTGATGGCGAACAATACGTTGCCACGGCAACGGCATTTCACGAAAATTCAAAACCTTCGCTGTCTGGCATCATGAAGGTCTTACCATTGTTGTGAACAAATTTGAGGTGGATCTGGTTAACCTGATAAGAGTAGTACACCAAAATATTACGACAGTTATGTCCTGTTGCCAACAGGTGGCGCTATGAGTATGATTGAAAATTAGACTGTAGATGTCTTCAGGCCAGGACGCTCATCAAATATTATTAATTTTGATAAGATCTGACCATCTGGAGTCGAGTTACAGCGGTTTGTTTGTTCATGGCGTCTCATCGAAATTCGCCATACCACCACGGCGCCGCCATTCGATGAAAACTCACAGTTTTCGAAAGGAAGCATCATCAAGGTCTTAAGGCTTTTCTCACCTAGTTTGAGATAGATGTGATTAATTTCTGAGGCAGAGGACATCAACGTGTACAACATGAGATTTCCTGTTACCAATAGGTGGCGCTATGACTGCAAGCCAAAATTTGCATGTGGATGTCATCAGACCAGGACCCTTATCACACATGAGAAATTTAGAGCAGATTGGAAAATGTATGCCAAAGTTACAACAACTTCCTGTTTTTTGGCGAAAGGCGCTTTTTCGCCGCCACGCCACGGTCAGATCGTTCAGTGAAAACTCACAATTTGAATAACTTTTCATCTTTAAGGTCTTAAGATGGTCCTGACCAAATTTCAAGTCGATCTGATGTAATCTGCAGGAGGAGTTCGTTAAAGTACACGCCCTATAAAACGCAAAAATGGGCGAAAATCGCATATTAAATCCAATATGGCTGACTTCCTGTTGAATTTTGGGCATACCTCCAAGAGGCTTTTTTGTGCGTCTCCACATGATACATCTGTCTGCCAAATTTCATACTTGTAGGTGAAATCGGAGAACGGATATCAGTTTTTTCATTTTTCTAGGGGGCGCTAGCGAGCCATTTTGCAACAGCCGAGCCCGAGTCTCTTAAAATATTAAATTTTTCACCGCCTCTGATATGTGTGCCAAGTTTAACAACTTTTTGAGCATGGCAAAGGCCTCAAAAAGGCGATTCATTTGAGAGAAAAAGAAAAAGAATAATCCTTACAGTTTCAATAGGGTCCTCGGACCCGACTTCGTCGGTGCTCGGGCCCTAATAATAAACACTACAGTTTCAATAGGGCCTTCGCTGGCCCGACGTTGTCGGTGCTCGGGCCCTAATAATAATAATAAAAAACACTACAGTTTCAATAGGGTCCTCGGACCCGACTTCGTCGGTGCTCGGGCCCTAATTAAAGCTGCAAGCAGCGATGAACGGGCCCGAGCACCTCTCCGCGCGTCGGGAGTACTGGCGGGACGCCAACCGACGCGGCCGGGCACAATGAAACCGGAACTCTGAAAAGCGCAACGACGTCTGCCACAAGACTCTACGACAAACAGAGTTATGAGAGGGGGCGGGACTGATGTGTAGGGGGCGGGGATCACCATCACCAACTTAACAGGCACTTTCTGCTGGGTGATATGACACCTCCCACAAGAGTCTACGACAAACGTTTCATTAGTTAGTCAAGGGGGCGGGGCTTGTGTGTAGGGGGCGGGGAGAACCTTCACCAATGAAACATGAACTCTCTGCTGAGTGATATGATACCACCCACGAGATTCTACGACAAACGGTTCATGAGTTATGAAAGGGGGCGTGGCTAACGTATTGGGGCGTGGCCATGAGTCAATATGGACATGTATATGTCTTCAGGACTGGACCCTCATCATGCCTGAGAAATTTGGGGCAGATCGGATTATGTACAGATTTGTTACAACAACTTCCTGTTTCATGGCGAATGGCCCAAAATGGCCGCCACGCCACGGTCAGGTCGTTCAGTGAAAACTCACCATTTGAATAACTTTTCATCACAAAGGTCTTCAGATTGTACTGACCAAATCTGAAGTTGATCGGGTTAAGTCTGTAGGAGGAGTTCGTTAAAGTACAAAGCCTGGAAATGGCCAAAAATATACGAAGAATTCAAACAAAAATCAAGATGGCCGACTTCCTGTTGGGTTTAGAGCATGGCACCAAGAGACTTTTTTTTAAGTCTACGAATGATACATGTGCCTACCAAATCTCAAACATCTAGGTCAAACGTACTGCGAGGGCTGCTTTGTTGAAGTTTTGTAGGGGGCGCTATTGAGCCCCCTTGCCACACACAAGCACAAAAACCATATCTATTAACATATTTTAGCACCGTTAATGAGTGTGCCAAGTTTCGTTTGTTTTAAAGCAATCCTAGCACCTCAAAAACAACTTCCTTTTTGATGGTGAACAATACGTTGCCACGGCAACGGCATTTCACGAAAATTCAAAACCTTCGCTGGCTGGCATCATGAAGGTCTTACCATTGTTGTGAACAAATTTGAGGTGGATCTGGTTAACCTGCTAAGAGTAGTACACCAAAATATCACGACAGTTATGTCCTGTTGCCAACAGGTGGCGCTATGAGTATGATTGAAAATTAGACTGTAGATGTCTTCAAGCCAGGACGCTCATCAAATGTTATTAATTTTGATAAGATCTGACCATCTGGAGTCGAGTTACAGCGGTTTGTTTGTTCATGGCGTCTCATCGAAATTCGCCATACCACCACGGCGCCGCCATTCGATGAAAACTCACAGTTTTCGAAAGGAAGCATCATCAAGGTCTTAAGGCTTTTCTCACCTAGTTTGAGATATATGTAATTAATTTCTGAGGCAGAGGACATCAACGTGTACAACATGAGATTTCCTGTTACCAATAGGTGGCGCTATGACTGCAAGCCAAAATTTGCATGTGGATGTCATCAGGCCAGGACCCTTATCACACATGAGAAATTTAGAGCAGATTGGAAAATGTATGCCAAAGTTACAACAACTTCCTGTTTTTTGGCGAAAGGCGCTTTTTCGCCGCCACGCCACGGTCAGGTCGTTCAGTGAAAACTCACCATTTGAATAACTTTTCATCCTTAAGATCTTAAGATGGTCCTGACCAAATTTCAAGTCGCTCTGAAAAAAATTGTAGGAGGAGTTCGTTAAAGTACGCGACCTATAAAACGCCAAAAATGGGCGAAAATCGCATATTATATTCAAAATGGCTGACCTCCTGTTGAATTTTGGGCATACCTCCCAGAGGCTTTTTTGTGCGTCTCCACATGCTACATCTGTCTGCCAAATTTCATACTTGTAGGTAAAACCGGAGAACGGATATCAACTTTTTCAATTTTCTAGGGGGCGCTAGAGAGCCATTTTGCAAAACCCGAATCTGAGACCCATAAAATATCAAATTTTTCACCGCGTCTGACAAATGTGCCAAGTTTAACAACTTTTCCAGCATGTTAAGGTCCTCAAAAAGGCGATTCATTTGGGAGGAGAAAAAGAAAAATAATAATCCCTTCAGTTTCAATAGGGTCCTCGGACCCGACTTCGTCGGTGCTCGGGCCCTAATTAAAGCTGCAAGCAGCGATGAACGGGCCCTCGCACCTTCCCGCACGCCGGGGGTACTGGCGGGACGCCGGTCGACACACCCGTAGATTTCAGTGACCATCGGACACTGCACGCACAAGTGAGACGTTATTTCCTGTGTGGATTGAGCGGCACAGGAAATGTCATATTGCAATTTTTTCACCACTTCCTGTGTCCACTATGTGGCGCTAGAGAACATGGGCTAAAAATGCATTATGTTGCTTTTTATCAAGTGTAGATCACACAATGTAAATTTCATGTGAATCGGATGATGTTTGTCACGTAACGCTAACTTCCTGTTGCCAGTAGGTGGCGCTATGACTATGAGTCAATATTGCCATGTAGATGTCCTCAGATCTGGACTACTATGTGGTATTTCAAGTTTGGGGCAGATTGGAAAAAGTACAGTCGAGTTACAACATTTTGTCTTTCAATGGCGAGTCATGCAAATTCTCCGCCACGCCACGTCAACGTCGTTTCAAAAAACCTCACGATTTGAATAACTTTTCATCACAAAGGTCTTCAGATTGTACTGACCAAATCTGAAGTTGATCGGGTTAGGTCTCTAGGAGCAGTTCGTTAAAGTACAAAGCCTGGAAATGGCCAAAAATATACGAAAAATTCACACAAAAATCAAGATGACCGACTTCCTGTTGGGTTTAGAGCATGGCACCAAGAGACTTTTTTTTAAGTCTACGGGTGATACATGTGCCTACCGAATCTCGAACATCTAGGTCAAACGTACCGCGAGGGCTGCTTTGTTGAAATTTTGTAGGGGGCGCTATTGAGCCCCCTTGCCACACACAAGCACCAAAACCATATCTGTTAACATATTTTAGCGCCGTTAATGAGTGTGCCAAGTTTTGTTTGTTTTTAAGCAATCCTAGCACCTCAAAAGCAACTTCCTGTTTCATGGCGAACAATACGTCGCCACGGCAACGGCATTTCACGAAAATACAAAGCCTTCGCTGTCTGGCATCAAGAAGGTCTTACCATTGTTGTGACCAAATTTGAGGTGGATCTGGTTAACCTGCTAACAGTAGTACACCAAAATATGGCGACAGTAACTTCCTGTTGCCACTAGGTGGCGCTATGAGTAATATTGAAAATTAGACTGTAGATGTCTTCAAGCCGGGACGATCATCAAATGTTATTAATTTGGATAAGATCTGACCATCTGGAGTTGAGTTACAGCGGTTTGTTTTTTCATGGCGACTCATCGAAATTCGCCATATCACCACGGTGCCGCCATTTGATGAAAACTCACAATTTTCGAAAGGAAGCATCATCAAGGTCTTAAGGCTTTTCTCACCTAATTTGGTAAAGATGTGATTAATTTCTGAGGAGATGTACATCAACGTGTACAACATGACATTTCCTGTTACCACTAGGTGGCGCTATGACTGAGAGTCAAAATTTGCATGTGGATGTCATCAGGCCAGGACCCTTATCATACATGTGACATTTAGAGCAGATTGGAAAAGGTATGCCAAAGTTACAGCAACTTCCTGTTTTTTGGCGAAAGGTGCTTTTTCGCCGCCACGCCACGGTCAGATTGTTCAATGAAAACTCACCAATTGAATAACTTTTCATCCTTAAGGTCTTAAGATGGTGCTGACCAAATTTCAAGTCGATCTGATGAAATCTGGAGGAGAAGTTCGTTAAAGTACACGGCCTATAAAACGCAAAAAATGGGCAAAATCGCATATAAAATCCAATATGGCTGACTTCCTGTTGAGTTTTGGCCATACCTCCAATAGGCTTTTTTGTGCATCTCAACATGTTACATCTGTGTGCCAAATTTCATACTTGTAGGTGAAACCGGAGCGAGGGGCTGAAGTTTGCCAATTTTCTAGGGGGCGCTAGCGAGCCATTTTGCAACACCCGAATCCGAGACCCTTAAAATATCAAATTTTTCACCGAGTCTGACAATTCTGCCAAATTTAACAACTTTTCGAGCATGGCAAAGGCCTCAAAAACGCGATTCATTTGAGAGAAAAATAATAATAATAATAATAATTAAAGCTGCAAGCAGCGATGAACGGGCCCGAGCACCTCTCCGCGCGTCGGGGGTACTGGCGGGACGCCGACTGACGCGGCCGGGCACAATGAAACCGGAAATCTGACGAGCGCAACGACTTCAGCCACAAGACTCTACGACAAACGGTGTTATGAAAAGGGGCGGGGCTAATGTGTAGGGGGCGGGGTTAACCTTCACCAACTTATCAAGCACTCTCTGCTGAGTGTTATGACATCTCTCACAAGAGCCTACGACAAACACTTCATTAGTTAGTCAAGGGGGCGGAGCTTATGTGTAGGGGGCGGGATTAACCTTCACCAACTTATCAGGAACTTTCTGCTGAGTGATATGACACCTCTCACAAGAGCCTACGACAAACGGTTCATTAGTTAGTCAAGGGGGCGGGGCTTGTGTGTAGGGGGCGGGGTTAACCTTCACCAACTAATCAGGCACTCTCTGCTGAGTGATATGACACCTCTCACAAGAGCCTACGACAAACGCTTCATTAGTTAGTCAAGGGGGCGGGGCTTCTGTGTAGGGGGCGGGGTTGATCTTCACCAACTAATCAGGCGCTCTCTGCTGAGTGATATGACACCTCTCACAAGAGCCTAAGACAAATGCTTCATTAGTTAGTCAAGGGGGCGGAGCTTATGTGTAGGGGGCGGGATTAACCTTCACCAACTTATCAGGAACTTTCTGCTGAGTGATATGACACCTCTCACAAGAGTCTACGACAAACGCTTCATTAGTTAGTCAAGGGGGCGGAGCTTATGTGTAGGGGGCGGGATTAACCTTCACCAACTTATCAGGAACTTTCTGCTGAGTGATATGACACCTCTCACAAGAGTCTACGACAAACGCTTCATTAGTTAGTCAAGGGGGCGGAGCTTATGTGTAGGGGGCGGGGTTAACCTTCACCAACTTATCAGGCACTCTCTGCTGAGTGATATGACACCTCCCACAAGACTCTACGACAATCGGTTCATGACTTAAGAAAGTGGGCGGGGCTAACGTATTGGGGCGGGGCCATGAGTCAATATGGACATATATATGTCTTCAGGACTGGACCCTCATCATGTCTGAGAAATTTGGGGCAGATCGGATTATGTACAGTGTAGTTACAACAACTTCCTGTTTCATGGCGAATGGCCCAAAATGGCCGCCACGCCACGGTCAGGTCGTTCAGTGAAAACTCACCATTTTGATAACTTTTCATCCTTAAGGTCTTAAGATGGTCCTGACCAAATTACAAGTCGATCCGATGAAGTCTGTCGGAGGAGTTCGTTAAAGTACACGGCCTATAAAACGCCAAAAACGGGCGAAAATCGTATATTATATTCAAAATGGCTGACTTCCTGTTGAATTTTGGGCATACCTACCAGAGGCTTTTTTGTGCGTCTCCACATGATACATCTGTCTGCCAAATTTCATACTTGTAGGTAAAACCGGAGAACCGATATCAAGTTTTCCAATTTTCTAGGGGGCGCTAGAGAGCCATTTTGCAAAATCCGAATCTGAGACCCTTAAAATATCAAATTTTTCACCGCTTCTGATAAGTGTGCCAAGTTTCACAACTTTTCCAGCATGGCAAGGGCCTCAAAAAGGCGATTCATTTGAGAGAAAAAGAAAAAGAAAAAGAATAATAATTAAAGCTGCAAGCAGCGATGAACGGGCCCGAGCACCTCTCCGCGCGTCGGGGGTACTGGCGGGACGCCGACTGACGCGGCCGGGCACAATGAAACCGGAACTCCGACCATCGCAACGACGTCTGCCACAAGACTCTACGACAAACGGAGTTATGAAAAGGGGCGGGGCTAATGTGTAGGGGGCGGGGTTAACCTTCACCAACTTATCAGGCACTCTCTGCTGAGTGATATGACACCTCTCACAAGAGCCTACGACAAACGCTTCATTAGTTAGTCAAGGGGGCGGGGCTTATGTGTAGGGGGCGGGGTTAACCTTGACCAACTAATCAGGCACTCTCTGCTGAGTGATATGACACCTCTCACAAGAGCCTACGACAAACGCTTCATTAGTTAGTCAAGGGGGCGGGGCTTATGTGTAGGGGGCGGGGTTAACCTTCACCAACTAATCAGGCACTCTCTGCTGAGTGATATGACACCTCTCACAAGAGCCTACGACAAACGCTTCATTAGTTAGTCAAGGGGGCGGAGCTTATGTGTAGGGGGCGGGATTAACCTTCACCAACTTATCAGGAACTTTCTGCTGAGTGATATGACACCTCTCACAAGAGTCTACGACAAACGCTTCATTAGTTAGTCAAGGGGGCGGGGCTTATGTGTAGGGGGCGGGGTTAACCTTCACCAACTTATCAGGCACTCTCTGCTGAGTGATATGACACCTCCCACAAGACTCTACGACAATCGGTTCATGACTTATGAAAGTGGGCGGGGCTAACGTATTGGGGCGGGGCCATGAGTCAATATGGACATGTATATGTCTTCAGGACTGGACCCTCATCATGTCTGAGAAATTTGGGGCAGATTGGATTATGTACAGTGTAGTAACAACAACTTCCTGTTACATGGCGAATGGCCCAAAATGGCCGCCACGCCACGGTCAGGTCGTTCAGTGAAAACTCACCATTTTGATAACTTTTCATCCTTAAGGTCTTAAGATGGTCCTGACCAAACTTCAAGTCGATCCGATGAAGTCTGTCGGAGGAGTTCGTTAAAGTACACGGCCTATAAAACGCCAAAAACGGGCAAAAATGGGCGAAATTCGCACATTAAATTCAAGATGGCTGACTTCCTGTTGAATTTTGGGCATACCTCCAAGAGGCGTTTCTGTGCGTCTCCACATGTTACATCTCTCTGCCAAATTTCATACATGTAGGTGAAACCGGAGGGAGGGGCTCAAGTTTTCCAATTTTCTAGGGGGCGCTAGCGAGCCAGTTTGCAACACCGGAATCCGAGACCCTTAAAATATTAAATTTTTCACCGCATCTGACAAGTTCGCCAACTTTAACAACTTTTCGAGCATCTTAAGGTCCTCAAAAAGACGATTCATTTGGGAGAAGAAAAAGAATAATAATTAAAGCTGCAAGCAGCGATGAACGGGCCCGAGCACCTCTCCGCGCGTCGGGGGTACTGGCGGGACGCCGACTGACGCGGCCGGGCACAATGAAACCGGAAAACTGACGAGCGCAACGACTTCTGCCACAAGACTCTACGACAAACGGAGTTATGAAAGGGGGCGGGGCTTATGTGTATGGGGCGGGGTTAACCTTCACCAACTTATCAGGCACTCTCTGCTGAGTGATATGACACCTCTCACAAGAGCCTACGACAAACGCTTCATTAGTTAGTCAAGGGGGCGGGGATTTTGTGTAGGGGGCGGGGTTAACCTTCACCAACTTATCAGGCACTCTCTGCTGAGTGATATGACACCTCCCACAAGGCTGTACGACAATCGGTTCATGAGTGATAAAAGGGGGCGGGGCTAATGTGTAGGGGGCGGGGTTAACCTTCACCAACTAATCAGGCACTCTCTGCTGAGTGATATGACACCTCTCACAAGAGCCTACGACAAACGCTTCATTAGTTAGTCAAGGGGGCGGGGCTTATGTGTAGGGGGCGGGGTTAACCTTCACCAACTTATCAGGCACTCTCTGCTGAGTGATATGACACCTCCCACAAGACTCTACGACAATCGGTTCATGACTTATGAAAGGGGGCGGGGCTAACGTATTGGGGCGGGGCCATGAGTCAATATGGACATGTATATTTCTTCAGGACTGGACCCTCATCATGCCTGACAAATTTGGGGCAGATCGGATTATGTACAGTGTAGTTACAACAACTTCCTGTTTCATGGCGAGTAGCCCAAAATGGCCGCCACGCCACGGTCAGGTCGTTCAGTGAAAACTCACCATTTTGATAACTTTTCATCCTTAAGGTCTTAAGATGGTCCTGACCAAATATCAAGTCGATCGGATTAAATTTGTAGGAGGAGTTCGTTAAAGTACGCGACCTATAAAACGCTAAAAATGGGCGAAAATCGCATATTATATTCAAAATGGCTGACTTCCTGTTGAATTTTGGGCATACCTACCAGAGGCTTTTTTGTGCGTCTCCACATGATACATCTGTCTGCCAAATTTCATACTTGTAGGTAAAACCGGAGAACCGATATCAAGTTTTCCAATTTTCTAGGGGGCGCTAGAGAGCCATTTTGCAAAATCCGAATCTGAGACCCTTAAAATATCAAATTTTTCACCGCTTCTGATAAGTGTGCCAAGTTTAACAACTTTTCCAGCATGGCAAGGGCCTCAAAAAGGCGATTCATTTGAGAGAAAAAGAAAAAGAATTACAGCCGCAAGCGGCAGTTCGCGGGTTTATGCCGTTTTTCGCTCAACAGCGGAAGCACCTGAAATCAAAGCCACGAGCAGCAGTGATCGAATTTTGGGCTTCACAAAGCAAAACATAGTCATTTCACCTGTTTTAATTCTGTATAAAGAAGGAGTGAGACCAATCACACCCTTGTTTCATTATTACAGTGTATGCAGCCTTTCTGTAGTTGCACACTCAAAGTCCCGCCAGTCATATTTCTTGGCATTTTGGTGACATTTCAACAGGTCAATTAAAATATCCATCAAGTTCGGTGAAGCTGGGACGAACTCCCATTGATTTTTGGCGAAATTCATAATAGGCCCATGCAAATCTTTGGAGCTGGTGGCGCCTCCTAGTGGTCGATTTGAACGAAACTTTCAGGGAATGTTTCAGGTACTCCTATGAACATATTCTGCCAGTTTCGAGAAGATGGGCCCAACAGTTGTGGAGTTAGCTCTATTGATGTGCCAAGCCACGCCCCTTTAAAGTTCATTGGTCAATATCTTAAAAACGACATGAGATATCAACAAGCTTTTGATAACTTTAGATGAACTTGTTCCAGTAATGATCCACAGAATGTTTGGTAGCAATCGGACGTAGAGTTTAGGAGGAGATGTCAAAAATGTGTTTTTCAAACTATTCAACATGGCGGAAAATCTAGTAGGCAGACTTTAGAGGTCCAAGAGGCTTTTTTGTAGAACACATTCAGCAGCACAGGTTTGTCAAGTTTCAAGTCAATCGGACTTATTGTGTGAGGGGGCCGGCCTTGGAAATGTTGTAGCGCCACCATCAGGCCAATTTGGATCATATTTTCTGTGAAGCATTATGACATAATTTCCAACTAAGGTACCAAGTTTCATGTCTCTAGCTCGTTCCAGCTCACAGCAAATTGAACAAAGGCATAATTTAGCATAAAATGCTAAATAGGCCACGCCCACTTGCACCGATCAATATGACACTTCAGATCTTAGTTAATACTGGCCCCCAGAGCATGTGTACTAAATTTGATAAAATTCTGTCCACCAGATCTTGAGGTACAAGTTTTTGATAGTTTTGGCGCCCCCAATGGGTTGAGCAGAAAATGCTTTGGTACACCTATTCCCAAACACGCACTGAAGATATCTACCAAGATTTATGATGATTAGACTAATAGTTAATGAATTATGGCTAATTTCCTGATAAGCTCCGCCCAGTGAAAAGTTTGTTGATCATTATCTTCAAAACGCAATGAGATATCAGAAAGTTTTTGATAACTTTTGATGGGCTTAATCCAATAATGATTTGCAGCAAATTTGGTACCAATCGGACCTACGGTTTAGGAGGAGATGTCAAAAATGTGTTTTTCAAAAAATTCAAAATGGCGGAAAATCTAGTTAGGCGGACTTTAGTGGTCCAAGAGGCTTTTTTGTAGATCACACGGAGCTGGACATGTGTGTCAAATTTCAAGTCAATCGGACTTACGGTGCGAGGGGCGTGGCCTTTCCAAAATCGCGTGTTTGAGCGTTAATTACAGCGCCACCATGTGGCCGATTGATGTCATATTCCTTGAGAAGCATTTGCACATCATTTCCAGTTATTGTGCCAAGTTTCATGTTTTTAGCTCATTCCAGCTCACGGCAAATTGAGCCACGGCATAAGTCAAATAATAATAATAATAATAATAATAATAATAAATTCACACAAACTCAATAGGGTTTAGCCCCTTCGGGGCATAAACCCTAATAATAAGAATTCCTTCAGTTTCAAAAGGGTCCTCGGACCCGACTTCGTCGGTGCTCGGGCCCTAATAATAAACACTACAGTTTCAATAGGGCCTTCGCTGGCCCGACGTTGTCGGTGCTCGGGCCCTAAAAACACTACAGTTTCAATAGGGTCCTCGGACCCGACTTCGTCGGTGCTCGGGCCCTAATAATAAACCTTACAGTTTCAATAGGGTCCTCGGACCCGACTTCGTCGGTGCTCGGGCCCTAACAAGACTGAAAGTCTGACTCAATAGTGGCCTCTAGTAGCTGCTCAGGTCTTCACTGCCTGGAAGACAACAGTGTAAGACCAAAGTTACCCTATACTGATGACTTGCACTGTAGTACAATATACAATTTGTCCTGAGCAAAGTTCATGGACAGTGCTTGAAGTGGAAAAAAATAAGTGCCTGTACTCTCTTTTACACATGTTGGCATGTATATCAGCTGCTATCAGCAATCTCTTGCTCCTATTTATTTATTTATTTATTTATTTAAGCATTATATATAAGTTATAATGTCAGTATAATCAGTTGTTATTTTATTGTTATATTATTCTACTTGGGCTACTGTATGCATCCTCTATAGTAGGCCTATAATACGCCAATAATAATCCAACTGAAATATTATGGGGTTAAGGTGTGTTTGTATATTTACCCATAGTGTTAATAGTTAAAGTGCTTTCCTGTGTTATTTGTAGTATCGCTCTATAATATATTATAGGATGTCTAGGCTGGAATCAACAGCAGCCAGACAGACAGACAGGTATGCATGCAGAGCTGGGGTGTGTGAGCTCTTCATTCAGGTTTTAGGAGCAGTGTCCTAGTCAGGATGCTCCTACATATTATACAGAGACACATTCTGAATTTATACAGTGAATAACAGATACTAGGAGATATTGGTACCATTATATGGTACAATACCATTATTATTACTATAGATAACTCCAAAAAAAACAAAAGACAAAACAAAATTACTATAGTTTATAGAATAGTATAGTATAGTATAGTATAGTATAGTATAGTAGAATAATTATTTTATTATTTACACATATCACAGCCTTT
>CAKAOJ020000980.1:15000-16187 GCA_916701645.2 Sebastolobus alascanus | reverse complement strand
ACAGATCCACACACACAGATCCACTGATCCACAGATCCACAGATCTACAGATCCACAGATCCAAAGATCCACAGATCCACAGATCCACAGATCCACAGATCCGCAGATCCACAGATCCACACACACAGATCCACAGATCCACTGATCCACAGATCCACAGATCCACAGATCCAAAGATCCACAGATCCACAGATCCACAGATCCACAGATCCACAGATCCGCAGATCCACAGATCCACACACACAGATCCGCAGATCCACAGATCCACAGATCCACACACACAGATCCACTGATCCACAGATCCACAGATCCACAGATCCACAGATCCACACACACAGATCCACTGATCCACAGATCCACAGATCCACAGATCCACTGATCCACAGATCCACAGATCCACAGATCCACAGATCTACAGATCTACAGATCCATAGTCAGTCGGTAAAAAAACACAATTACGGGAATTGATTTGATCTTTTAATGAGCTCAACGTACAATAGAAGAGAAATACAGGCTGACAGCTCAACACAAGTTTAAACCATGTAGAGTATTGATTTAGAAAACGGTGTGGGGGGGGGAGACAGGCAAGACAATGGAACAGGATCCAGAGAGACAGATCTGTGAGTTTTAAGGCTTCTCAGATGACAAAACACTGAACACCAGTTCAAGACAGCAAATAAGTGAAACCCCCATAATATATTAATATACTATCATATTACAGATATGATAATCAAATGAGCTCAGAGCTCAGAGATCACAGATCATAGATCAGAGCTCAGAGATCAGATCAGAGATCAGAGCTCAGATCAGAGATCAGAGATCACAGCTCAGATTAGAGAGCGTAGATCAGATCAGAGCTCAGAGATCAGAGATCAGATCAGAGATCAGAGCTCAGATCAGAGATCAGAGCTCAGATCAGAGATCAGAGCTCAGAGATCAGAGATCAGATCAGAGAGCGTAGATCAGATCAGAGCTCAGAGATCAGAGATCAGAGATCAGATTAGAGATCAGAGATCAGAGATCAGAGCTCAGATTAGAGACCAGAGATCAGAGCTCAGGTTGCAGCTTCAGGCGGTCTGAAGGGCTGCGTCGTCACAGAAGAAGGCGTGCAGAGTCTTCCCTCTGGAGATGTACTTGATGCTCTCGATCTCCCCGCCGTAGTTGCTGGGCTTCTGGAAGTGGATCTC
>CAKAOJ020000980.1:0-5000 GCA_916701645.2 Sebastolobus alascanus | reverse complement strand
TAACTATGTTCAGAGCTACAGTTAACACTGTTCAGAGCTACAGGTAACACTGTTCACACCTACAGTTAACACGGTTCACACCTACAGTTAACACTGTTCAGAGCTACAGTTAACTATGTTCAGAGCTACAGTTAACACTGTTCACACCTACAGTTAACACTGTTCAGAGCTACAGTTAACACTGTTCAGAGCTACAGTTAACACTGTTCAGAGCTACAGTTAACACTGTTCACACCTACAGTTAACACTGTTCACACCTACAGTTAACACGGTTCACACCTACAGTTAACACTGTTCAGAGCTACAGTTAACACTGTTCAGAGCTACAATTAACACTGTTCACACCTACAGTTAACACTGTTCACACCTACAGTTAACACGGTTCACACCTACAGTTAACACTGTTCAGAGCTACAGTTAACTATGTTCAGAGCTACAGTTAACACGGTTCACACCTACAGTTAACACTGTTCACACCTACAGTTAACACTGTTCACACCTACTATTATGTTTTTCTTGAAAATTTTCGACATTCTATACTATGACTTTTTTTTTTCATGAAAATTTTCGACATTCTATACTATGACTTTTTTTTTTCATGAAAATTTTCGACATGAGTTTTTTTTCCCAAAAATTAATCTACATACTATACTATTATGTTTTTCATGAACATTTTCGACATTCTATACTATGACTTTTTTTTCATGAAAATTTTCGACATGAGTTTTTTTTCCCAAAAATTAATCTACATACTATACTATTATGTTTTTCATGAAAATTTTCGACATACTATAGTATGACATTTTTTTTTTTCATGAAAATTTTCGACATGAGTTTTTTTTCCACAAAATGAATCTTTATACTATACTATCATGTTTTTCTTGAAAATGTTCGACATTCAATACTATGACATTTTTTTCATGAAAATTTTCGACATGAGTTTTTTTTCCACAAAATTAATCTACATACTATTCTATGACGTTTTCCATGAAAATTTTCGACATTCAATACTGTGACATTTTTTCATGAAAATTTTCGACATACTATAGTATGACTTTTTTTTTTCATGAAAATTTTCGACGACTTTTTTTTCCACAAAATTAATCTACATACTACACTAAGACGTTTTTCATGAACATTTTCGACATTTTATACTATGACATTTTTTCATGAAAATTTTCGACATACAATAGTATGAGTTTTTTTCCCCATAAAATTAATCTACATACTATACTATTATGTTTTTCATGAAAATTTTCGACATTCTATACTATGACATTTTTTCATGAACATTTTTGACATACTATAGTATGACTTTTTCTTTTCATGAACATTTTCGACATGAGTTTTTTTCCACAAAATTAATCTACATACTATACCACTATGTTTTTCATGAAAATTTTCGACATTCTATACTCTGACATTTTTTCATGAAAATTTTCGACATACTATACTATGCCATTTTTATTCCAAAAAATTAATCTACGTACTATACTATTGTTTTTCATGAAAATTTTCGACATTCTATACTATGACATTTTTTCATGAAAATTTTCGACATTCTATACTATGACATTTTTTCATGAAAATTTTCGACATGCTATAGTATGACTTTTTTTCATGAAAATTTTCGACATACTATACTATGACTTTTTTTCATGAACATTTTCGACATACTATAGTATGACTTTTTTTCATGAAAATTTTCGACATACTATAGTATGACTTTTATTTTCATGAAAATTTTCGATATGAGTTTTTTTTCCACAAAATTAATCTACATACTATACTATTATGTTTTTCTAAAATTTTCGACATACTATACTGTGACATTTTATTTCATAAATTTTTTCGACATACTATACTATGACTTTTTTTTCATAAAATTTTCGACATACTATACTATGACTTTTTTCATGAAATTTTTCAACATACTATACTAAGACTTTTTTCATACATTTTTCAACATACTATACTATGACTTTTTTTCAATGAAATTTTTCGACATACTATACAATGACTTTTTCATACATCTTTCGACATACTATACTATGACTTTTTTTCTTGAAATTTTTCGACACACTATACTATGACTTTTTTTCATGAAATTTTTCGACATACTATACTATGACTTTTTTTTCATACATTTTTCGACATACTATACTATGACTTTTTTTCATGAAATTTTTCGACATACTATACTATGATTTTTTTTTCATACATTTTTCGACATACTATACTATGCCTTTTTTTTCATAAAATTTTCGACATACTATACCATGACATTTTTTTTCCTAAAATTTTCAACATACTATACTATGATATTTTATTTCATAAAATTTTTCGACATACTATAGTATGACTTTTTTTCATGAAAATTTTCGACATACTATAGTATGACTTTTTTTCAGGAAAATTTTCGACATGAGTTTTTTTTCCACGAAATTAATCTACATACTATACTATGACTTTTTTTTCATACATTTTTCGACATACTATACTATGCCTTTTTTTTCATAAAATTTTCAACATACTATACCATGACATTTTATTTCATAAAATTTCCGACATACTATACTGACATTTTATTTCATAAATTTTTTCGACATACTATACTATGACTTTTTTTCATGAAATTTTTCGACATACTATACTATGACTTTTTTTTCATAAAATTTTCGACATACTATACTATGACTTTTTTTTCATAAAATTTTCGACATACTATACTATGACTTTTTTCGACATACTATATTAAGACTTTTTTTCATACATTTTTCGACATACTATACCATGACTTTTTTTCAATGAAATTTTTCGACATACTATACAATGACTTTTTTTCATACATCTTTCGACATACTATATTATGACTTTTTTTCATGAAATTTTTCGACATACTATACTATGACTTTTTTTTCATACATTTTTCGACATACTATACTATGACTTTTTTTCATGAAATATTTCGACATACTATACTTTCACTTTTTTTTCCTAAAATTTTCGACATACTATACTATGACATTTTATTTCATAAAATGTTCGACATACTATACCATGACATTTTATTTCATAAAATTTTTCGACATACTATACTTTGACTTTTATTCATTACATTTTGGAAAAAAAAGTCATAGTATGAATATCATAAAAACGTTACACTATAGCACTGACCTGCTCCACCACTCCACTTTCTCCCGCAGCCTCTTCCGATGCCAACCTCCTGTTTCCACCATTCAGGACCAAGCAGTGGACCTGGGGCAAACGAATCTTCTCCATAGTTGCCCCTTGTCTCTGGAACTCACTCCCAAAACACATCCGAGACTGCACCAACCTGTCCATATTGAAATCACAAATCAACACTCACCATTTTAGAACTGCTTTTTAATGTGTACTCAATATTGTGTTTTATTTGTCGTGCTATTTTTCTTTATGACAATTTTTACTCATCAAAAGCTCTATATAAATAAAATGTAGTATGATTATTGTCATTATTTCTATGTCAAAAAGTCCTAAAAAAGCCGTAGTATAGTATGTCGACGAGTCATTAAAAAAAAAATAGTATAGTATGTCGAAAAAAGTCAAAAAAGTCATGAAAAAGTCAGTATATTACGTTGAAAAATGTCATGAAAATGTCTTAGTAGACTATATATTATGTCCAAAAATGTCATAGTATGCATAAAAAAGTCAGTATATTATGTCATAAACATTCATAGTATATTATGTCATAAAACGTTATATTATAGTACGTCATAAAAAGTCATAGTATATTATGTCATAAACATTCATAGTATATTATGTCATAAAAACTTATATTATAGTACGTCATAAAAAGTCATAGTATATTATGTCATAAACATTCATAGTATATTATGTCATAAAAAGTCATAGTATATTATGTCATAAAAAGTCATAGTATATTATGTCATAAAAAGTCATAGTATATTATGTCATAAAAAGTCATAGTATATTATGTCATAAAAAAGTTATATTATAGTACGTCATAAAAAGTCATGGTATATTATGTCATAAAAAGTCATAGTATATTATGTCATAAAAAAGTTATATTATAGTACGTCATAAAAAGTCATAGTATATTATGTCATAAAAAGTCATAGTATATTATGTCATAAAAAGTCATAGTATATTATAACAGCTGGAGCCGTTAAGTGAAGAAGAAGAAGAAGAAGAAGAAGAAGAAGAAGAAGAAGAAAAAGAAGAAGAAGAAGAAGAAGAAGAAGAAGAAGAAGAAGAAGAAGAAAGAAGAAAAAGAAGAAGACGAAATAGAAGAAGAAAAAGAAGAAAAAAAAGAAATAGAAGAAGAAGAAGAAATAGAAGAAGAAAAAGAAGAAAAAGAAGAAAAAGAAGAAAAAGAAGAAGAAGAAGAAGAAGAAGAAAAAGAAGAAAAAGAAGAAGAAGAAGAAGAAGAAGAAAAAGAAGAAGAAAAAGAAGAAGAAGAAGAAGAAGAAGAAAGAAGAAAAAGAAGAAGACGAAATAGAAGAAGAAAAAGAAGAAAAAGAAGAAAAAAAAGAAATAGAAGAAGAAGAAGAAGAAATAGAAGAAGAAAAAGAAGAAAAAGAAGAAAAAGAAGAAATAGAAGAAGAAAAAGAAGAAGAAATAGAAGAAGAAGAAGAAGAAGAAGAAGAAGAAGAAGAAAAAGAAGAAAAAGAAATAGAAGAAGAAATAGAAGAAGAAGAAGAAGAAGAGGAAGAAGAAGAAGAAGAAGAAAAAGAAGAAATAGAAGAAGAAGAAGAAGCAGAAGAAGAAGAAAAAAAAGAAGAAAAAGAAGAAAAAGAAGAATAAGAAGAAGAAGAAATAGAAGAAGAAATAGAAGAAAAAAAAAAGAAGTATAAGAAGAATAAGAAGAAGAAGAATAAAAATAAGAATAAGAATAAGAAGAAGAAGAAGAAAGAAGAAAAAGAAGAAGAAAAAGAAGAAAAAGAAGAAAAAAAAGAATAGAAGAAGAAGAAGAAGAAATAGAAGAAGAAGAAGAAGAA
>CAKAOJ020000979.1:0-15372 GCA_916701645.2 Sebastolobus alascanus | reverse complement strand
GGCTTAAGCTCCTTTCTAAAACATGTTAAAATCTAAGGGTTTTATCACAAATATGCAAAACAGGATGACTATGATAGGGAACATAGTTTTATCAAATTTTGAATAAGACTTCACCTCCATGCATCAAAACTTCATTCTGAGCTCAAAACCATGTAAAACTCTAGGGTTTATCACTAAAGTGGCTTAAGCTGTCTTTCTCTCCCAAAAAACACTCAGAAACGCATTTCTCCTCAAGAAACACTCAAAAGTGGATTCATATGAAAGAGATGGAATTTCTTCACAGAAACACATCTATTGCATTGGAAATATGCAAAAAAGGATGAATATGAGGGTAACATAGTTTTCTCAAATTTTGAATAAGACTTTACCTCCAATCTTCATTCTGAGCTCAAAACCATGTCAAACTCTAGGGTTCATTACAAAAGTACCTTAATCTGTCTTTCCCTCCCAAAAACCACTCAGAAACTCATTTCTCCTCAAGAAACAATCAAAAGTGGATTCATATGAAAGAGATGGAATTTCTTCACAGAAACACATCTATTGCATTGGAAATATGCAAAAAAGGATGAATATGAATGGTAACATAGTTTTCTCAAATTTTGAAAAAGACTTCACCTCCATGCATCAAAACTTCATTCTGAGCTCAACACCATGTAAAACTCTAGGGTTTATCACTAAAATAGCTTAAACTGTCTTTCCATCCCCGAAACCAACTCAGAAAGGCATTTCTCCTCAAGAAACACTCATAAGTGGATTCATATGAAAAAGATGTGATTTCTTCACAGAATCACATCTTTTACACTGCAAACATCTAGAAAAGGATGAATATGAGGGTAACATAGTTTTCTCAAATTTTGAATAAGACTTTACCTCCAATCTTCATTCTGAGCTCAATTTCATGTAAAACTCTAGGGTTCATCACTAAAGTGGCTTAAGCTGTCTTTCTCTCCCAAAAAACACTCAGAAACGCATTTCTCCTCAAGAAACACTCAAATGTGGATTTAATATGAAAAAGATGTCATTTATTCACAGAATCACATCTTTTACACTGCAAACATCTAGAAAAGGATGAATATGAGGATAACATAGTTTTCTCAAATTTTGAATAAGACTTTACCTCCAATCTTCATTCTGAGCTCAATTTCATGTAAAACTCTAGTGTTCATCACTAAAGTGGCTTAAGCTGTCTTTCTCTCCCAAAAAACAGTCAGAAACGCATTTCTCCTCAAGAAACACTCAAAAGTGGATTCATATGAAAAACATGGAATTTCTTCACAGAATCACATCTTTTACACTGCAAACATCTAGAAAAGGATGAATATGAGGGAAACATAGTTTTCTCAATTTTTGAATAAGACTTTACCTCCAATCTTCATTCTGAGCTCAAAACCATGTCAAACTCTAGGGTTCATTACAAAAGTACCTTAATCTGTCTTTCCCTCCCAAAAACCACTCAGAAACTCGTTTCTCCTCAAGAAACAATCAAAAGTGGATTCATATGAAGATGTGATTTCTTCACAGAAACACATCTATTGCATTGCAAACATCTAAAAAAGGATGAATATGAAGGGGAACATAGTTTTCTCAAATTTTGAATAAGACTTCACCTCCATGCATCAAAACTTCATTCTGAGCTCAAAACCATGTAAAACTCTAGGGTTTATCACTAAAATAGCTTAAACTGTCTTTCCATCCCCGAAACCAACTCAGAAAGGCATTTCTCCTCAAGAAACACTCAAAAGTGGATTCATATGAATATGTGATTTCTTCACAGAAACACATCTATTGCATTGCAAACATCTAAAAAAGGATGAATATGAAGGGGAACATAGTTTTCTCAAATTTTGAATAAGACTTCACCTCCATGCATCAAAACTTCATTCTGAGCTCAATTTCATGTAAAACTCCTGCTCATCACTAACATAGCTTAAACTGTCTTTCCATCCCCGAAACCCACTCAGAAAGGCATTTCTACTCAAGAAACACTCATAAGTGGATTCATATGAAAAAGATGTGATTTCTTCACAGAATCACATCTTTTACATTGGAAATATGCAAAAAAGGATGAATATGAATGGTAACATAGTTTTCTCAAATTTTGAAAAAGACTTCACCTCCATGCATCGAAACTTCATTCTGAGCTCAAAACCATGTCAAACTCTAGGGTTCATTACAAAAGTACCTTAATCTGTCTTTCCCTCCCAAAAACCACTCAGAAACTCATTTCTCCTCAAGAAACAATCAAAAGTGGATTCATATGAAAGAGATGGAATTTCTTCACAGAAACACATCTATTGCATTGGAAATATGCAAAAAAGGATGAATATGAATGGTAACATAGTTTTCTCAAATTTTGAATAAGACTTTACCTCCAATCTTCATTCTGAGCTCAATTTCATGTAAAACTCTAGGGTTCATCACTAAGTAGCTTAAGCTGTCTTTCTCTCCCAAAAAACAGTCAGAAACGCATTTCTCCTCAAGAAACACTCAAATGTGGATTTAATATGAAAAAGATGTCATTTATTCACAGAATCAGATCTTTTACACTGCAAACATCTAGAAAAGGATGAATATGAGGGTAACATAGTTTTCTCAAATTTTGAATAAGACTTTACCTCCAATCTTCATTCTGAGCTCAATTTCATGTAAAACTCTAGTGTTCATCACTAAAGTGGCTTAAGCTGTCTTTCTCTCCCAAAAAACAGTCAGAAACGCATTGCTCCTCAAGAAACACTCAAATGTGGATTCAATATGAAAAAGATGGAATTTCTCCACAGAATCACATCTTTTACACTGCAAACATCTAGAAAAGGATGAATATGAGGGTAACATAGTTTTCTCAAATTTTGAATAAGACTTTACCTCCAATCTTCATTCTGAGCTCAATTTCATGTAAAACTCTAGTGTTCATCACTAAAGTGGCTTAAGCTGTCTTTCTCTCCCAAAAAACAGTCAGAAACGCATTTCTCCTCAAGAAACACTCAAAAGTGGATTCATATGAAAAAGATGGAATTTCTTCACAGAATCACATCTTTTACACTCTAAACATCTAGAAAAGGATGAATATGAGGGTAACATAGTTTTCTCAAATTTTGAATAAGACTTTACCTCCAATCTTCATTCTGAGCTCAAAACCATGTCAAACTCTAGGGTTCATTACAAAAGTACCTTAATCTGTCTTTCCCTCCCAAAAACCACTCAGAAACTCATTTCTCCTCAAGAAACAATCAAAAGTGGATTCATATGAAAGAGATGGAATTTCTTCACAGAAACACATCTATTGCATTGGAAATATGCAAAAAAGGATGAATATGAATGGTAACATAGTTTTCTCAAATTTTGAAAAAGACTTCACCTCCATGCATCAAAACTTCATTCTGAGCTCAAAACCATGTAAAACTCTAGGGTTTATCACTAAAATAGTTTAAACTGTCTTTCCATCCCCGAAACCAACTCAGAAAGGCATTTCTCCTCAAGAAACACTCATAAGTGGATTCATATGAAAAAGATGTGATTTCTTCACAGAATCACATCTTTTACACTGCAAACATCTAGAAAAGGATGAATATGAGGGTAACATAGTTTTCTCAAATTTTGAATAAGACTTTACCTCCACTCTTCATTCTGAGCTCAATTTCATGTAAAACTCTAGTGTTCATCACTAAAGTAGCTTAAGCTGTCTTTCTCTCCCAAAAACCAGTCAGAAACGCATTTCTCCACAAGAAACACTCAAATGTGGATTTAATATAAAAAAGATGTCATTTATTCACAGAAACACATCTTTTACAGTGCAAACATCTAGAAAAGGATGAATATGAGGGTAACATAGTTTTCTCAAATTTTGAATAAGACTTTACCTCCAATCTTCATTCTGAGCTCAATTTCATGTAAAACTCTAGTGTTCATCACTAAAGTGGCTTAAGCTGTCTTTCTCTCCCAAAAACCAGTCAGAAACGCATTTCTCCTCAAGAAACACTCAAAAGTGGATTCATATGAAAAAGATGGAATTTCTTCACAGAATCACATCTTTTACACTCTAAACATCTAGAAAAGGATGAATATGAGGGTAACATAGTTTTCTCAAATTTTGAATAAGACTTTACCTCCAATCTTCATTCTGAGCTCAAAACCATGTCAAACTCTAGGGTTCATTACAAAAGTACCTTAATCTGTCTTTCCCTCCCAAAAACCACTCAGAAACTCATTTCTCCTCAAGAAACAATCAAAAGTGGATTCATATGAAAGAGATGGAATTTCTTCACAGAAACACATCTATTGCATTGGAAATATGCAAAAAAGGATGAATATGAATGGTAACATAGTTTTCTCAAATTTTGAAAAAGACTTCACCTCCATGCATCAAAACTTCATTCTGAGCTCAAAACCATGTAAAATCTTTCCATCCCCGAAACCAACTCAGAAAGGCATTTCTCCTCAAGAAACACTCATAAGTGGATTCATATGAAAAAGATGTGATTTCTTCACAGAATCACATCTTTTACACTGCAAACATCTAGAAAAGGATGAATATGAGGGTAACATAGTTTTCTCAAATTTTGAATAAGACTTTACCTCCACTCTTCATTCTGAGCTCAATTTCATGTAAAACTCTAGTGTTCATCACTAAAGTAGCTTAAGCTGTCTTTCTCTCCCAAAAACCAGTCAGAAACGCATTTCTCCACAAGAAACACTCAAATGTGGATTTAATATAAAAAAGATGTCATTTATTCACAGAAACACATCTTTTACAGTGCAAACATCTAGAAAAGGATGAATATGAGGGTAACATAGTTTTCTCAAATTTTGAATAAGACTTTACCTCCAATCTTCATTCTGAGCTCAATTTCATGTAAAACTCTAGTGTTCATCACTAAAGTGGCTTAAGCTGTCTTTCTCTCCCAAAAACCAGTCAGAAACGCATTTCTCCTCAAGAAACACTCAAAAGTGGATTCATATGAAAAAGATGGAATTTCTTCACAGAATCACATCTTTTACATTGCAAACATCTAAAAAAGGATGAATATGAGGGTAACATAGTTTTCTCAAATTTTGAATAAGACTTTACCTCCAATCTTCATTCTGAGCTCAATTTCATGTAAAACTCTAGTGTTCATCACTAAAGTGGCTTAAGCTGTCTTTCTCTCCCAAAAAACAGTCAGAAACGCATTTCTCCTCAAGAAACACTCAAAAGTGGATTCATATGAAAAACATGGAATTTCTTCACAGAATCACATCTTTTACACTGCAAACATCTAGAAAAGGATGAATATGAGGGTAACATAGTTTTCTCAAATTTTGAATAAGACTTTACCTCCAATCTTCATTCTGAGCTCAATTTCATGTAAAACTCTAGTGTTCATCACTAAAGTGGCTTAAGCTGTCTTTCTCTCCCAAAAACCAGTCAGAAACGCATTTCTCCTCAAGAAACACTCAAAAGTGGATTCATATGAAAAAGATGGAATTTCTTCACAGAATCACATCTTTTACACTCTAAACATCTAGAAAAGGATGAATATGAGGGTAACATAGTTTTCTCAAATTTTGAATAAGACTTTACCTCCAATCTTCATTCTGAGCTCAAAACCATGTCAAACTCTAGGGTTCATTACAAAAGTACCTTAATCTGTCTTTCCCTCCCAAAAACCACTCAGAAACTCATTTCTCCTCAAGAAACAATCAAAAGTGGATTCATATGAAAGAGATGGAATTTCTTCACAGAAACACATCTATTGCATTGGAAATATGCAAAAAAGGATGAATATGAATGGTAACATAGTTTTCTCAAATTTTGAAAAAGACTTCACCTCCATGCATCAAAACTTCATTCTGAGCTCAAAACCATGTAAAACTCTAGGGTTTATCACTAAAATAGTTTAAACTGTCTTTCCATCCCCGAAACCAACTCAGAAAGGCATTTCTCCTCAAGAAACACTCATAAGTGGATTCATATGAAAAAGATGTGATTTCTTCACAGAATCACATCTTTTACACTGCAAACATCTAGAAAAGGATGAATATGAGGGTAACATAGTTTTCTCAAATTTTGAATAAGACTTTACCTCCACTCTTCATTCTGAGCTCAATTTCATGTAAAACTCTAGTGTTCATCACTAAAGTAGCTTAAGCTGTCTTTCTCTCCCAAAAACCAGTCAGAAACGCATTTCTCCACAAGAAACACTCAAATGTGGATTTAATATAAAAAAGATGTCATTTATTCACAGAAACACATCTTTTACAGTGCAAACATCTAGAAAAGGATGAATATGAGGGTAACATAGTTTTCTCAAATTTTGAATAAGACTTTACCTCCAATCTTCATTCTGAGCTCAATTTCATGTAAAACTCTAGTGTTCATCACTAAAGTGGCTTAAGCTGTCTTTCTCTCCCAAAAACCAGTCAGAAACGCATTTCTCCTCAAGAAACACTCAAAAGTGGATTCATATGAAAAAGATGGAATTTCTTCACAGAATCACATCTTTTACATTGCAAACATCTAAAAAAGGATGAATATGAGGGTAACATAGTTTTCTCAAATTTTGAATAAGACTTTACCTCCAATCTTCATTCTGAGCTCAATTTCATGTAAAACTCTAGTGTTCATCACTAAAGTGGCTTAAGCTGTCTTTCTCTCCCAAAAAACAGTCAGAAACGCATTTCTCCTGAAGAAACACTCAAAAGTGGATTCATATGAAAAACATGGAATTTCTTCACAGAATCACATCTTTTACACTGCAAACATCTAGAAAAGGATGAATATGAGGGTAACATAGTTTTCTCAAATTTTGAATAAGACTTTACCTCCAATCTTCATTCTGAGCTCAAAACCATGTCAAACTCTAGGGTTCATTACAAAAGTACCTTAATCTGTCTTTCCCTCCCAAAAACCACTCAGAAACTCATTTCTCCTCAAGAAACAATCAAAAGTGGATTCATATGAAGATGTGATTTCTTCACAGAAACACATCTATTGCATTGCAAACATCTAAAAAAGGATGAATATGAAGGGGAACATAGTTTTCTCAAATTTTGAATAAGACTTCACCTCCATGCATCAAAACTTCATTCTGAGCTCAAAACCATGTAAAACTCTAGGGTTTATCACTAAAATAGCTTAAACTGTCTTTCCATCCCCGAAACCAACTCAGAAAGGCATTTCTCCTCAAGAAACACTCAAAAGTGGATTCATATGAAGATGTGATTTCTTCACAGAAACACATCTATTGCATTGCAAACATCTAAAAAAGGATGAATATGAAGGGGAACATAGTTTTCTCAAATTTTGAATAAGACTTCACCTCCATGCATCAAAACTTCATTCTGAGCTCAATTTCATGTAAAACTCCTGCTCATCACTAACATAGCTTAAACTGTCTTTCCATCCCCGAAACCCACTCAGAAAGGCATTTCTACTCAAGAAACAATCAAAAGTTGATTCATATGAAAAAGATGGAATTTCTTCACAGAAACACATCTATTGCATTGGAAATATGCAAAACAGGATGACTATGATAGGGAACATAGTTTTATCAAATTTTGAATAAGACTTCACCTCCATGCATCAAAACTTCTTTCTGAGCTCAAAACCATGTAAAACTCTAGGGTTTATCACTAAAATAGCTTAAACTGTCTTTCCATCCCCGAAACCCACTCAGAAAGGCATTTCTACTCAAGAAACACTCATAAGTGGATTCACATGAAAAAGATGTGATTTCTTCACGGAATAACATCTTTTACATTGCAAACATCTAAAAAAGGATGAATATGAGGGGAACATAGTTTTCTCAAATTTTGAATAAGACTTTACCTCCATGCATCAAATATTCATTCTGAGCTCAATTTCATGTAAAACTCTAGGGTTCATCAGTAAAGTAGCTTAAGCTGTCTTTCTCTCCCAAAAACCAGTCAGAAATGCATTTCTCCTCAAGAAACACTAAAAAGTGAATTCATATGAAAAAGATGTCATTTCTTCACAGAAACACATCTTTCACATTGCAAACATCTAAAAAAGGATGAATATGAGGGGAACATAGTTTTCTAAAATTTTGAATAAGACTTTACCTCCAAGCATCAAAACTTCATTCTGAGCTCAAAACCACCTAAAACTCTAGACTTCATCACTAAAATGGCTTAAACTGTCTTTCCCTCCCAAAAAACACTCACAAACGCATTTTCACAGAAAAAGTATCCTCCAAGAATCAAATCTTCATTCTGACCTCAATTTCATGTAAAACTCGTGCTCATCACTAACGTAGCTTAAAATGTGTTTCCCTCCCGTAAACCCACTCAGAAAGACTTTTTCTCCTCAAGAAACACTCAAAGTGGATTCATATGAAAAAGATGTGATTTCTTCACAGAAACACCTCTATTGCATTGAAAATATGCAAAACAGGATGACTATGACAGGGAACATAGTTTTCTCAGATTTCAAAGAAGAAGTAGCCTCCAAGCATCAAATATTCATTCTGAGCTCAAAACCATGTCAAACTCTAGGGTTCATTACAAAAGTACCTTATCTGTCTTTCCCTCCCAAAAAACACTCAGAAACGCATTTCTCCTCCAGGAAACACTCAAAAGTGGATTCATATGAAAGAGATGGAATTTCTTCACAGAAACACATCTATTGCATTGGAAATATGCAAAACAGGATGACTATGATAGGGAACATAGTTTTCTCAAAGTTTGAACAAGACTTCACATCCATGCATCAAAACTTCATTCTGAGCTCTAAACCATGTAAAACTCTAGAGTTCATCACTAAAATGGCTTAAACTGTCTTTCCTTCCCAAAAAACACTCACAAACGCATTTCTCCTCAAGAAACACTCAAAAGTGAATTCATATGAAAAAGATGTGATTTCTTCACAGAAACACCTCTGTTGCATTGGAAATATGCAAAACAGGATGACTATGACAGGGAACATAGTTTTCTCAGATTTCAAAGAAGAAGTAGCCTCCAAGCATCAAATATTCATTCTGAGCTCAAAACCATGTCAAACTCTAGGGTTCATTACAAAAGTACCTTATCTGTCTTTCCCTCCCAAAAACCAGTCAGAAACGCATTTCTCCTCAAGAAACACTCAAAAGTGGATTCATATGAAAAGAACGTGATTTCTTCACAGAAACACATCTATTGCATTGGAAATATGCAAAACAGGATGACATAGTTTTCTCAAATTTTGAATAAGACTTCACAGCCATGCATCAAAACTTCATTCTGAGCTCAAAACCATGTAAAACTCTACAGTTCATCACTAAAATGGCTTAAACTGTCTTTACCTCCCAAAAACCACTCAGAAATACAATTTTCCTCAAGAAACACTCAAAAGTGGAATCATTTTAAAATGATGTGATTTCTTCACAGAAACACATATATTTCATTGGATATATGCAAAACAGGAAGAATATGATAGGGAACATAGTTTTATCAGATTTCAAAGAAAAAGTAGCCTCCAAGCATTAAATCTTCATTCTTACCTCAATTTAAGGTCAAACTCGTGCTCATCACTCACAGAATAAACATATATTGCTTTGTAGAATACAGTACAACAAGTCTATAAAGGTGGAGAGTAGAGCTCTTTGTGGTGTGCAGTATTGAAAGTAGCTGTCTAAAGCGCACTGTGTGCATTATCTGTTGTGCAGACCGTCCTCCTTTGTCCCCCTCCTCCCCAGAGAGGTGTTGTACCATTAATATACCTGGGCGTCTGTGTGGGTAACACTGATATTGCATACGGTAAATATGACCACTATTGCCATTCAAGGTAGAAATACTGATAACTATTTTGTGTTTTGTAATTGTAATTGAGAAAAAACACCTTAAAGACACTAAGCTACTGTAATAGAGCGGGCCGTGGTAACCGGTTTTACCCGTTGAGAGACTGAAAAGACGACCACCGTCTTTGTACTGAGTACAAATTATAATTATATAATATATATATTATCCTTCTACTTTACGGACGTTTTGAAAGCCCTTCCCTCGGATCCCTTCACATCAGTCAAGCAGTCAGTCAGTAAGACAAACAGATCTCAGTCAGATATTTACCTGCTAGAGAAAGTTTTTTTTTAATCTCCTGGAAGGTTGTGTCTGGGTAAAAAACATCACCGCCGTTTTTCTGTCTATTACACAAGTAGCATCCCGTTGTGCGCCCGTTTAATAAATCCAAAAAAACGACATTATTGTAAGATTATTAAATAACAAATGGGAAATGTAATTTAATATCACATTTAATATTAGATTTTCAAACCGACTATAGACATTAGTCTCAAATTAGTTTCAAATTAATCATCAGTACAGTAGGCCTAATTGAAATACACTACACTTTTTTGTAAGTGCGGTTGCTTTTGGTCTGCTTCGTGGTGCCATGCATATATGCATAGACTGTAAACTTGAGGACACATCAGAAGCTTTACTGTAGATACCGCAATTTTAAAGACTTCTATAAATATAGAAACACTCAGATACCGTACAAATGCTTCCTTCCTTCCAAACCTTCCACAGTGGAGAAACAGCTGACAGATGTCAGGAACAAGTGAAAACCAGCAAGTGAATATCTGCTTGAACAAACAAAAGTCTTTCAAGATTTATTCACTTAAACATAAACAAGACTCGAATATCTCATATTTTGTTTTAAGCTTTCAGTAAAGTTACGGAAATACGGACAGCGCCACTCTGACATTGCTGACCACATTATTTAAAACATATAAACTAAATCACTCAAATAAAATGATATAGCCCTAAATTACACCATTTGTATGCGCTTAATCTTGACCCCAAGAACTATCACTGCTCCACATTTGGGGCCTGTTGGTCATCTGGTGCCCGAGCAATAGCCATAAGAAATTCGAGATTTTTTGTGGAAACATTGGGTATGCAATAACTTTCTTTCTAAGGCATCCAGAGCAAATTTGAGCTCTATAGCTGCTCACGAGCCTGATTAGCTATAGAGCAGCATCTCGTAATTTTTTAATGCAAGTGAATTTGTGTGGACAAAATGTCCACTTAAAATACTGAGAGGCTGAAAAGATAACGACCAGTGTCGCGGGTTTGTAAATATAAATAATCTTTATTTCATTAACTACAGTCAAATATTTAAAAACATTTATAAGTAATCGCTGATATGGCTGGGTAGTACCGGGTCGCCAGGCACAAACTATGGCCTTCTGCACCTGACTGCAAATACCACTCGTTGGGGGATTTAAATTCACAAGGCAAGTTACACTACAAACCAATAACTAGTTCAAATGCACACAGCAATCAGGGCAGATTAAACTGCAAAACACCATAAGGCACACAATACACTGCAACCGGAAAATCTACCCACTTCCACACACCTTAAGACAGTTCAGGTAGCAGAAATGCCACAGTGCCGTACCCATACACCCTTTCTACTCCCCCCACAGCTCCTGTCCCCTACACACCGGCTAACATGACATAACATACAGTGAACAGATACAAACATATTACAAATGTTATCACTACGATTTAAATTGTTACTCAACTGACGGAGCCGATGAGAACCCATCCCCGGGGTCTAAGCAGGAGGCGCCGGGGAAGCAGAATTGCGGGACGGAGCCTTCTGTAGCGCGCAGCGGCGGGCCGAATGCTAAATGCTTAGCCGGGAAGCGGTGACGGCTGGCTCACCCTCTACGATGGTCCCCACCTGGCTACCTACAGGGGACCGCTGGCCTCCCCTCCTAGCACTGGAACGCTCACCTGTCTGTCTATCTTCACCGCCGGCAACCTTAAACGGTTGCGAACGGCACCCAACGCCCACTAGGATGAGCGCAAAGCCGAAATGTTGGGCTGGGTGCTGCCACACAACGTCCATCCAGTTACCGCTCCCCAGAGTCATGAATCAGTGCTCTGCTCTCTCTCTTTCTCAGTTCAGAGTCCCAGGCAGCGCCCATAATTACCCACAGGTGCGCTCAATCACCACGCCGTCCACACTGATTGAGCGCTCCCCCTGCCAGAACTAAACAACTCCCACATCCTAATCTCGTGACCATACTAGTGGGTTTCTCTGGCGTCCTGGACGTGTCTCTGTTTGAGACGGCTCTCCAGTGAGGGGCCTCTCCAAGGGGTCCGGTCTTGGGACGCAAGGGTTTGAGGGGGACAAATGTCTGCCATCCACACCAGAGACTGTCTGCTGTGCCCAAACAGACTTGAAGTCTCTGTTGTAGGCTGCCCATCAGGCCCAACTGTGGCCCGAGCAGCTCTCTCAGCATACGGTCTTCCCTCTGGCCTGGCACTTGGCCCTGGTGCACTTCCACTCTCCTCTTGTCGGCTCACTGGTCTCGCTGCTCCTCTGAAACCCTCTGGTTGCCTGGCAGTCGGCCCAGTCATCCTGGAGGCTGCGCGACGGGTGACCCCAGTTGGTACTGCCGGGGGTCTCAGGGTGTGATGACCTGGGATTTTTTGTTGGGTACGGCCATTTCATCCATCTGAGGTACCTGCCTCTGGACGGGGAGCAAGGAAAGGTTTGAGTCGGTTGAAATGCACAACCACATCTGGGCCTCCCTCTACTGGCACTATTTTGTAAGGCACTTCTGTCACCCTTTGTACTACCCTATACGGGCCCTTAAACTTTCTTTGTAACTTTGGACATACTCCTTTCTTCCTAGCTTTGCACCCAAGCCACACTAACTCCCCTTCGTTATAGTACTGAAAATTAGACCTGAAATCAATATCGGCCTTCTGACGGCCTGACGCCTTGATTTGGTGGCCTTTAACAGCATCTATCACTGTGGAGAGGGTGTCAAGCAAGTTAGTCACATACTGATTAACAGAAGAAAATGTTCCCTCCCCTCCCAAATCGAACATAATGTCGAGGGGGAGCACGATTTCCCGAACAAACACTACCTTGTAAATCCAGTACTGGCATGCACAATACGCCATCATCAAATAGGGTGACAGGGTGTCCCAGTTAGACTGATTCTCCTCAGCAAAATGGGACAACATAGACAAAAGTGCTGTTAAACCTCTCAACCAATCCATTAGACTCAGGATGATAAGGTGAATATCGAGTCTTATGAATGTTCAACAGTTGACACATTACCCTAAACAAAGTGGATTCAAAGTTCCGGCCCTTGTCAGAATGGATAGAGCGAGGGGCACCAAACCGACAAACCCATTCCTCCAACAAAACCCTAGCAACCGTCTTTGCCTCCTGGTTGGGGAGGGGGAATGATTCCGTCCACTTGGTCCACCAGCTGGTGTAGGGGGCGGGCAATGTCTGCAAACCCTTTTATAAATCTACGATAATAAGAAGCAAGGCCTACAAAACTCCTCACCTCTGTCTGATTTTTGTGCACTGGCCACTCCCGTACTGCTTGCACCTTAGCTGGGTCAGCCTGCACTCCCTGAGCAGATATAACATACCCCAAATACTGTACCTTTGTGGAGAATAAATTGCATTTTTCTGGCTTCACTTAGGTTAGCCTGACTTAACTTGGACATTACCCTGTCCAACCGTGACAAGTGCTCAGAAAATGTCCGTCCAAACACAATTATGTCGTCAACATAAACCAGACGTGGTCCACTGGAGATCTGCCAAAATCAAATCCATCAACCTCTGAAAAGTGCTGGGACTGTTACACAACCCGAAGCTCAGTACATTAAATTCAAAGAGTGATGAAGGCAGTCTTATGTTTATCTTGTGGATCCACCTCGACCTGCCAGTAAACACTGGCCAAGTCAAGAGGGGAGAACCAACAAGCCTTATGCAAGCTATCAAATGCGTCATCAATCCTAGGGAGAGGATAAGCGTCTTTTCGTGTGAGATCATTCAACTTTCTGTAGTCCACACAAAAGCGAAGGCCTCCCCCACGCTTCCTGTAGAGTAAGATGGATCCTGCCCAAATCATGGTTCCCAGTGCTAAATACAGATAAATGTCTGAAGAGCATATCTCGCACAGCCAACAAATCGAAAGGACTAAAGCCTTTCTGTTCGATCCCAAAATGCTTCAACAGGGACGCCACATCCCAAGATTCAGACAGGTGCTCTGTAAAGTTTTTACCGCCTGACGCAGACCCTCAACCACCCCCAGCAAAACTTCCATTTGTTCCTCTGTTTTAAACTTAGCCTCTACCACCCCCCTGATCTTAGCATCAGAGGTGAAATGAGCTTCCTCCAGAGTCCTGAGAAGTTCCATCTCAGCTGCAAGCTCAATGGTAACCTCCAGTGACTCAGGTTTAGCACTTCTAAGATTAACACGAAAATCTCCTGCAGCAAAGTGTGAAATAAAATGATCTCTGGCCAATAAAACTCTAGTATGCTCATCTGCTGAGGGATAAACTCGGGCCACTAGTCTCCTTAGCGCATTACCAAATTCGCGAGCCGTTTCATTATGCAGCCGCCTTCGTGCTGTGAAACTGGTCCTACTCCACTCACCGCTATCATGTGGCTCAAAGTAACGAGTCATGGCAGCCTTTAACAGTAATTTTGATGGTACTTCACTGTATACAACTGAAGTTATTGAATATGTTTCCCAATAAAAATTCCTCATAATTATGCAAAAGCATATTTTTCCAAACTAAGTGCTGTAATACAATCAGGAGAAGACCACTGATGTTTGAAGTAATTTTGATGGTACTACGCTGTATGATACTGAAGTTATTGAATATTTTCCATATTAAAAATTCCCCAAAATTATGCAAAAGCATATTTTTCCAAACTAAGTACTGTCATACAATCAGGAGAAGACCACTGATGTGTGAAGTAATTTTGATGGTACTACACTGTATGATACTGAAGTTATTGAATATTTTCCATATTAAAAATTCCCCAAAATTATGCAAAAGCATATTTTTCCAAACTAAGTGCTGTAGTACAATCAGGAGAAGGCCACTGATGTGTGAAGTAATTTTGATGGTACTACGCTGTATGATACTGAAGTTATTGAATATTTTCAATATTAAAAATTCCCCAAAATTATGCAAAAGACTATTTTTCCAAACTAAGCGCTGTAGTACAATCAAGAGAAGGCCACTGATGTGTGAAGTAATTTTGATGGTACTACGCTGTATGATACTGAAGTTATTGAATATGTTTCATATTAAAAAATCACCAAAATTATGCAAAAGCATATTTTTCCAAACTAAGTTCGGTAGTACAATCAAGAGAAGGCCACTGATGTGTGAAGTAATTTTGATGGTAGTACGCTGTATGATACTGAAGTTATTGAATATGTTTCATATTAAAAAATCACCAAAATTATGCAAAAGCATATTTTTTTCAAACTAAGTGCAGTAGTACAATCATGAGAAAACCATTGATGTGTGAAGTAATTTTGATGGTACTACACTGTATAATACTGAAGTTATTGAATATGTTTCCCAATAAAAATTCCTCATAATTATGCAAAAGCATATTTGTCC
>CAKAOJ020000978.1:0-16864 GCA_916701645.2 Sebastolobus alascanus | reverse complement strand
AAAAAATTTTTAAAAGCACATGGATGACAAGTTGGGCCGCCCACATAGGTGACCCTCAAGATCCACAAGTGAAGATCACTTTTCTTCTCAAGTATTTATAATGTGTACTTACCATACAGCTTGAACTACATTTAAAAAATAACTAAGTATTACTGTTAAATTCATGGATATTAGATGTTAAGAGTTAAAGCTAACGTAGCACACCTCACTTGCTGCTGTTTATCTGACATATTAGCAAAAATGTAATTTCTGCAAAATGTCCTTAAGACATTAGAATTACAATATCTGTCATAAAAAACAACATATTTTATATTTTTTTTTGTATGAAGACTGACATCTGTGGTTACTGTCTACATTTTTAAGGGTGTGGAGAAAATCATGAAATCCCCTATTTTTAGAAAATCAATATTTACAATGATGCACAAAACTTGATGAAAATTAATTTAAATGTCTTGAAAATATTATAAAATTTTAAAAAAGCAAAATGTATAAAATGAATTTTATTGTAATGTTGCTATGAACAAGTGATGAAAACCATAAGAAATAAACATGTTACAGATTAAAATCGTAACTACTAGATGTCATGTTGTGTACCTGTTTATATTTATTACAGACTTCGATGGTTAAAATTAAAATTCACAGAGGTTGATTATTTATTTTTTTAATTTGGGAGAGGGAAAAGTGAGCGTAGTTGCAGAAACAGCCTCATACATTTCTGCACATTTCATCCCATTAAGCTAGAAAAGCCGATAGAAGAGCTGAGCAGCAGAAGGTCAAATCCTCCTTTATATGAGAACACAGGTGAGACAGCAGAATAAAGCCCCGCGTGTCTCCCCATAACAACATCATTCTACTTTCACTTTCACTTCACAACATGTCTGAGTCTTTCACCCAGTTATAAGTGACGTTGATGCTCAGCTTAAATTCCCATTGGCTCAGATGGAGGATGACGTCAGCGCCTCTTCTTGTCTCCTCCTCATTTCAGCTGCTCGAGCTGAAGGACGGTATCAGAGTCTCTCCAGAATCAGAAAAAGTCTTATCAAAGCTTCACCATGAAGACGTTGATTGTGACTCTCCTGATAATAATCAGCCTCCACGGAGCAGCAGCAGGTCAGTTCACACTGTTTATTGAAGTTGGTTGATTGTAAAAGAGGCAAAGCTTCAGGTCTTTATTAAGGCCTACAGTATATATGAGTTTAAGGTGCTTCTCATAGTCTTTCATGTTTAGTTCCAGGACTTCCGAACACTTTATAGAAATGTTAGAAAAAGTAACAAGTTCTCTTAAAGTTGACGTTAGTAAATCCTGTGTGCAGCTCATTGATTGATCCGTAGCCTCCATAGATAGATAGATAGACAGCTTCATATACATGTTTCACTGCTGGATTGTGTCTAGAAGGACAGCCTATAGTGGCTTTATGAAAAAGACACAAGTGGGTTTCTTCTCTAACTTTCCTGTTTTATTTGGGCCATTATTTTATAATATCAGGAGCATTAAGAGCAGTACGGTGTGATCGGTCTGAATGGTAAAATGCAGCAGTCATGCACACACTCACATTAATAAAGACAATATAAAAACATCAAGTTAACACAAAGCGTCTCTTGTCCAAAACTATATTTAGAGCACTTTACAATCTCAATGTTGAAGTTGTTCATGTTTTATATAAATAGTGTGTTGTGGTTAATTCAGTGCTGTTAATCATGAGTTATTTTCATTCATTAGACATAATGATCATATTGTCCCAGTGTGGAAACACGTGACTATATTTCATCTCAGCTCCTCTACAGGCTGCTGTGGAGGTTTGGGAGTTTGATTTACAACCAACGAGTCAGCTGATGGTTGTTTTCCTGCTTTGTTGGTACAATATTTAATATCGTTCACTAATGTTTGTCAACTAAACACTTCATACATTATTCATTAATGATCTTTATTTCAATCACTTCAGTGTACACTCCCAACACCAAATATAAACTGTAATCTGTCACCAAATAATAGATATTTCATGATTGAAGAGGAGCAAGAAGAAAATAATACTATATATTTTACCCTCTCTTATTATATACAGAATATTTAGAGAATAATTTGACAATATGTGAACACAGAAACACACACATAATCAATAACAACCTACTGAACATAAATATTACGTTCATATCGTCGTATTGTTTCACCTCTATAAATATTTTCTTAAGTGATATAATATTTAACCAATATTTGAAGCCGTTCCACAGTTTGACTCCACATAGTGAATTATATATCTGCTTTAACGTAGCACCTCCATACTGAGTTGTGTTGGTTGGGTAAGATTACATCACACTGATAGTTACATTGACTGTACTATATCATGTTTAGTAGAGCTACACTGATCAATCAGCCCTCCATAGTATTTGCTGATATCAGCTTATTGCACATATATGGTATCGGTGTATATATTGGCTGATAAGTAACAAGAAACTGAAGTGTAGAAATACCAAACTGAGTTTGAGGTCATTCATAAACAGAGTCTCCATGACATAGTTTGTCCTCCAGAGAGCACCAGTTCATTGCTAACCTGTCCCACTGAGTTATACTGGTCAAAAAACAACAACAATTAAAGCTGCAAGCAGCGATGAACGGGCCCCGAGCACCTCTCCGCGCGTCGGGGGTACTGGCGGGACGCCAACTGACGCGGCCGGGCACAATGAAACCGGAAATCTGACGAGCGCAACGACTTCAGCCACAAGACTCTACGACAAACGGTGTTATGAAAAGGGGCGGGGCTAATGTGTAGGGGGCGGGGTTAACCTTCACCAACATATCATGCACTCTCTGCTGAGTGATATGACACCTCCCACAAGGCTGTACGACAATCGGTTCATGAGTGATAAAAGGGGGCGGAGCTTATGTGTAGGGGGCGGGATTAACCTTCACCAACTTATCAGGAACTTTCTGCTGAGTGATATGACACCTCTCACAAGAGTCTACGACAAACGCTTCATTAGTTAGTCAAGGGGGCGGGGCTTATGTGTATGGGGCGGGATTAACCTTCACCAACTTATCAGGAACTTTCTGCTGAGTGATATGACACCTCTCACAAGAGTCTACGACAAACGCTTCATTAGTTAGTCTAGGGGGCGGGGCTTATGTGTAGGGGGCGGAGTTAACCTTCACAAACTTATCAGGCACTCTCTGCTGAGTGATATGACACCTCCCACAAGACTCTACGACAATCGGTTCATGACTTATGAAAGTGGGCGGGGCTAACGTATTGGGGCGGGGCCATGAGTCAATATGGACATGTATATGTCTTCAGGACTGGACTCTTATCATGGCTGAGCAATTTGGGGCAGATCGGACTATGTACAGTGGAGTTCCAACAACTTCCTGTTTCATGGCGAATGGCCCAAAATGGCCGCCACGCCACGGTCAGGTCTTTCAGTGAAAACTCACCATTTGAGTAACTTTTCATCCTTAAGGTCTTAAGATGGTCCTGACCAAATTTCAAGTCGATCCGATGAAATCTGTCGGAGGAGTTCGTTAAAGTACACGGCCTATAAAACGCGAAAAATGGGCAAAAATGGACGAAATTCGCACATTAAATTCAAGATGGCTGACTTCCTGTTGAGTTTTGGGCATACCTTCAAGAGGCGTTTATGTGCGTCTCCACATGATACATCTGTCTGCCAAATTTCATACATGTAGGTGAAACCGGAGGGAGGGGCTCAAGTTTTCCAATTTTCTAGGGGGCGCTAGCGAGTCCATTTTGCAACAGCCAATCCTGACACCCTTAAAATACTTAAATTTTTCACCGCTTCTGATAAGTACGCCAAGTTTAACAACTTTTCCAGTATGTTAAGGTCCCCAAAAAGGCGATTCATTGTAAGAAAAAGAAAAAATAATAATAATAATTAAAGCTGCAAGCAGCGATGAACGGGCCCGAGCACCTCTCCGCGCGTCGGGGGTACTGGCGGGACGCCGACCTGACGCGGCCGGGCACAATGAAACCGGAAATCTGACGAGCGCAACGACTTCAGCCACAAGACTCTACGACAAACGGTGTTATGAAAGGGGGCGGGGCTAATGTGTATGGGGCGGGGTTAACCTTCACCAACTTATCAGGCACTCTCTGCTGAGTGATATGACACCTCTCACAAGAGCCTACGACAAACGCTTCATTAGTTAGTCAAGGGGGCGGAGCTTATGTGTAGGGGGCGGGATTAACCTTCACCAACTTATCAGTAACTTTCCTGCTGAGTAATATGACACCTCTCACAAGAGCCTACGACAAACGCTTCATTAGTTAGTCAAGGGGGCGGGGCTTATGTGTAGGGGGCGGGGTTAACCTTCACCAACTAATCAGGCACTCTCTGCTGAGTGATATGACACCTCTCACAAGAGCCTACGACAAACGCTTCATTAGTTAGTCAAGGGGGCGGGGCTTGTGTGTAGGGGGCGGGATTAACCTTCACCAACTTATCAGGAACTTTCTGCTGAGTGATATGACACCTCTCACAAGAGTCTACGACAAACGCTTCATTAGTTAGTCAAGGGGGCGGGGCTTATGTGTAGGGGGCGGGGTTAACCTTCACCAACTTATCAGGCACTCTCTGCTGAGTGATATGACACCTCTCACAAGACTCTACGACAAACGCTTCATTAGTTAGTCAAGGGGGCGGGGCTTATGTGTAGGGGGCGGGGTTAACCTTCACCAACTTATCAGGCACTCTCTGCTGAGTGATATGACACCTCCCACAAGACTCTACGACAATCGGTTCATGACTTATGAAAGTGGGCGGGGGCTAACGTATTGGGGCGGGGCCATGAGTCAATATGGACATGTATATGTCTTCAGGACTGGACCCTCATCATGTCTGAGAAATTTGGGGCAGATCGGATTATGTACAGTGTAGTAACAACAACTTCCTGTTTCATGGCGAATGGCCCAAAATGGCCGCCACGCCACGGTCAGGTCGTTCAGTGAAAACTCACCATTTTGATAACTTTTCATCCTTAAGGTCTTAAGATGGTCCTGACCAAATTACAAGTCGATCCGATGAAGTCTGTCGGAGGAGTTCGTTAAAGTACACGGCCTATAAAACGCCAAAAACGGGCAAAAATGGGCGAAAATCGTATGTTATATTCAAAATGGCTGACTTCCTGTTGAATTTTGGGCATACCTACCAGAGGCTTTTTTGTGCGTCTCCACATGATACATCTGTCTGCCAAATTTCATACTTGTAGGTAAAACCGGAGAACCGATATCAAGTTTTCCAATTTTCTAGGGGGCGCTAGAGAGCCATTTTGCAAAATCCGAATCTGAGACCCTTAAAATATCAAATTTTTCACCGCTTCTGATAAGTGTGCCAAGTTTCACAACTTTTCCAGCATGGCAAGGGCCTCAAAAAGGCGATTCATTTGCCTGAAAAATAATAATAATAATAATTAAAGCTGCAAGCAGCGATGAACGGGCCCGAGCACCTCTCCGCGCGTCGGGGGTACTGGCGGGACGCCGACTGATGCGGCCGGGCACAAGGAAACCGGAACTCTGACGAGCGCAACGACGTCTGTCACAAGATTCTACGACAAACGGAGTTTTGAAAGGGGGCGGGGCTTATGTGTAGGGGGCGGGGTTAATCTTCACCAACTTATCAGGCACTCTCTGCTGAGTGATATGACACCTCTCACAAGAGTATACGACAAACCGTTAATGAGTTATGAAAGGGGGCGGGGCTTATGTGTAGGGGGCGGGGTTAACCTTCACCAACTTATCCGGCACACTCTGCTGAGTGATATGACACCTCCAACAAGTGTCTACGACAAACGCTTCATTAGTTAGTCAAGGGGGCGGGGCTTGTGTGTAGGGGGCGGGGTTAACCTTCACCAACTAATCAGGCACTCTCTATTGAGTGATATGACACCTCTCACAAGAGCCTACGACAAACGCTTCATTAGTTAGTCAAGGGGGCGGAGCTTATGTGTAGGGGGCGGGGTTAACCTTCACCAACTTATCAGGCACTCTCTGCTGAGTGATATGACACCTCTCACAAGAGCCTACGACAAACGCTTCATTAGTTAGTCAAGGGGGCGGGGCTTGTGTGTAGGGGGCGGGGTTAACCTTCACCAACTAATCAGGCACTCTCTGCTGAGTGATATGACACCTCTCACAAGAGCCTACGACAAACGCTTCATTAGTTAGTCAAGGGGGCGGGGCGTATGTGGCGGGGGCGGGGTTAACCTTCACCAACTAATCAGGCACTCTCTGCTGAGTGATATGACACCTCTCACAAGAGCCTACGACAAACGCTTCATTAGTTAGTCAAGGGGGCGGAGCTTATGTGTAGGGGGCGGGATTAACCTTCACCAACTTATCAGGAACTTTCTGCTGAGTGATATGACACCTCTCACAAGAGTCTACGACAAACGCTTCATTAGTTAGTCAAGGGGGCGGGGCTTATGTGTAGGGGGCGGGGTTAACCTTCACCAACTTATCAGGCACTCTCTGCTGAGTGATATGACACCTCCCACAAGACTCTACGACAATCGGTTCATGACTTATGAAAGTGGGCGGGGCTAACGTATTGGGGCGGGGCCATGAGTCAATATGGACATGTATATGTCTTCAGGACTGGACCCTCATCATGTCTGAGAAATTTGGGGCAGATCGGATTATGTACAGTGTAGTTACAACAACTTCCTGTTTCATGGCGAATGGCCCAAAATGGCCGCCACGCCACGGTCAGGTCGTTCAGTGAAAACTCACCATTTTGATAACTTTTCATCCTTAAGGTCTTAAGATGGTCCTGACCAAATTACAAGTCGATCCGATGAAGTCTGTCGGAGGAGTTCGTTAAAGTACACGGCCTATAAAACGCCAAAAACGGGCAAAAATGGGCGAAATTCGCACATTAAATTCAAGATGGCTGACTTCCTGTTGAGTTTTGGGCATACCTACCAGAGGCTTTTTTGTGCGTCTCCACATGATACATCTGTCTGCCAAATTTCATACTTGTAGGTAAAACCGGAGAACGGATATCAAGTTTTCCAATTTTCTAGGGGGCGCTAGAGAGCCATTTTGCAAAACCCGAATCTGAGACCCTTAAAATATCAAATTTTTCACCGCTTCTGATAAGTGTGCCAAGTTTAACAACTTTTCCAGCATGGCAAGGGCCTCAAAAAGGCGATTCATTTGGGAAGAGAAAAAGAATAATAATAAACCTTACAGTTTCACTAGGGTCCTCGGACCCGACGTCGTCGGTGCTCGGGCCCTAATAATAAACACTACAGTTTCAATAGGGTCCTCGGACCCGACTTCGTCGGTGCTCGGGCCCTAATAATAAGAATTCCTTCAGTTTCAATAGGGCCTTCGCTGGCCCGACGTTGTCGGTGCTCGGGCCCTAATTAAAGCTGCAAGCAGCGATGAACGGGCCCGAGCACCTCTACGCGCGTCTGGGGTACGCGCGGGACGCCAACCGACGCGGCCAGGCACAATGAAACCGGAACTCTGACGAGCACAATGACGTAGATCACACATGGTAAATTTCATGTGAATCGGATGATGTTTGTCACGTAACGCTGACTTCCTGTTGCCAGTAGGTGGCGCTATGACTATGAGTCAATATTGCCATGTAGATGTCCTCAGATCTGGACTACTATGTGGTATTTCAAGTTTGGGGCAGATTGGAAAAAGTACAGTCGAGTTACAATATTTTGTCTTTCAATGGCGAGTCATGCAAATTCTCCGCCACGCCACGTCAACGTCGTTTCAAAAAACCTCACGATTTGAATAACTTTTCATCACAAAGGTCTTCAGATTGTACTGACCAAATCTGAAGTTGATCGGGTTAAGTCTCTAGGAGGAGTTCGTTAAAGTACAAAGCCTGGAAATGGCCAAAAATATACGAAAAATTCACACAAAAATCAAGATGGCCGACTTCCTGTTGGGTTTAGAGCTCGGCACAAAGAGACTTTTTTTTAAGTCTACGAGTGATACATGTGCCTACCAAATCTCGAACATCTAGGCCAAACGTACCGCGAGGGCTGCTTTGTTGAAATTTTGTAGGGGGCGCTATTGAGCCCCCTTGCCACACACAAGCACAAAAACCATATCTGTTAACATATTTTAGCGCCGTTAATGAGTGTGCCAAGTTTCGTTTGTTTTTAAGCAATCCCAGCACCTCAAAAGCAACTTCCTGTTTCATGGCTAAGAATACGTCGCCACGGCAACGGCATTTCACGAAAATTCAAAACCTTCGCTGTCTGGTATCATGAAGGTCTTACCATTAATGTGACCAAATTTGAGGTTTATCTGGTTAACCTGCTAAGAGTAGTACACCAAAATATCGCGACAGTTACGTCCTGCTGCCACTAGGTGGCGCTATGAGTATGATTGAAAATTAGACTGTAGATATCTTCAAGCCGGGACGCTCATCAAATGTTATTAATTTGGATAAGATCTGACCATCTGGAGTTGAGTTACAGCGGTTTGTTTGTTCATGGCGACTCATCGAAATTCGCCATACCACCACGCCGCCGCCATTCGATGAAAACTCACAATTTTCGAAAGGAAGCATCATCAAGGTCTTAAGGCTTTTCTCACCTAATTTGAGATAGATGTGATTAATTTCTGAGGCAGAGTACATCAACGTGTACAACATGACATTTCCTGTTACCACTAGGGGGCGCTATGACTGCGAGCCAAAATTTGCATGTTGCGGTCATCAGGCAAGGACCCTTATCATACATGTGACATTTAGAGCAGATTGGAAAATGTATGCCAAAGTTACAGCAACTTCCTGTTTTTTTGGCGAAAGGCGCTTTTTCGCCGCCACGCCACGGTCAGATCGTTCAGTGAAAACTCACCATTTGAATAACTTTTCATCCTTAAGGTCTTAAGATGGTCCTGACCAAATTTCAAGTTGATCTGATGTAATCTGCAGGAGGAGTTCGTTAAAGTACACGGCCTATAAAACGCAAAAAATGGGCGAAAATCACATATTAAATCCAATATGGCTGACTTCCTGTTGAATTTTGGGCATACCTCCAAGAGGCTTTTTTGTGCGTCTCCACATGATACATCTGTCTGCCAAATTTCATACTTGTAGGTAAAACCAGAGAACGGATATCAATTTTTCCAATTTTCTAGGGGGCGCTAGAGAGCCATTTTGCAAACCCGAATCTGAGACCCTTAAAATATCAAATTTTTCACCGCGTCTGATATGTGTGCCAAGTTTAACAACTTTTCCAGCATGGCAAAGGCCTCAAAAACGCGATTCATTTGAGAGAAAAAGAAAAAGAAAAAGAAACACTACAGTTTCAATAGGGTCCTCGGACCCGACTTCGTCGGTGCTCGGGCCCTAATAATTAAAGCTGCAAGCAGCGATGAACGGGCCCGAGCACCTTCACGCACGTCGTGGGTACTGGCGGGACCCCGTCGACAAACCCGTACATTTCAGTGACCATCGGACACTGCACGCACAAGTTAGACGTTATTTCCTGCGTGGATTGAGTGGCACAGGAAATGTTGAATTGCAAGTTTTTCACCACTTCCTGTGTCCACTATGTGGCGCTAGAGAACAAGAGCTAAAAATTCATTATGTTGCTTTTTATTAAGTGTGGATCACACAATGTAAATTTCATGTGAATCGGATGATGTCTGTCACGTAACGCTGACTTCCTGTTGCCAGTAGGTGGCGCTATGACTATGAGTCAATATTAACATGTAGATGTCCTCAGGTCCGGACTACTATTTGGTAGGTCAAGTTTGGGGCAGATTGGACCAAATACAGTCGAGTTACAACATTTTGTCTTTCAATGGCGAGTCATGCAAATTCTCCGCCACGCCACGACAACGTCGTTTCAAAAAACCTCACGATTTGAATAACTTTTCATCACAAAGGTCTTCAGATTGTACTGACCAAATCTGAAGTTGATCGGGTTAAGTCTGTAGGAGGAGTTCGTTAAAGTACAAAGCCTGGAAATGGCCAAAAATATACGAAAAATTCACACAAAAATCAAGATGGCCGACTTCCTGTTGGGTTTAGAGCTCGGCACAAAGAGACTTTTTTTTAAGTCTACGAGTGATACATGTGCCTACCAAATCTCGAACATCTAGGCCAAACGTACCGCGAGGGCTGCTTTGTTGAAATTTTGTAGGGGGCGCTATTGAGCCCCCTTGCCACACACAAGCACAAAAACATATTTGTTAACATATTTTATCGCCGTTAATGAGTGTGCCAAGTTTCGTTTGTTTTTAAGCAATCCCAGCACCTCAAAAGCAACTTCCTGTTTCATGGCTAAGAATACTTCGCCACGGCAACGGCATTTCACGAAAATACAAAACCTTCGCTGTCTGACATCATGAAGGTCTTACCATTAATGTGACCAAATTTGAGGTTTATCTGGTTAACCTGCTAAGAGTAGTACACCAAAATATCGCGACAGTTACGTCCTGCTGCCACCAGGTGGCGCTATGAGTATGATTGAAAATTAGACTGTAGATATCTTCAAGCCGGGACGCTCATCAAATGTTATTAATTTGGATAAGATCTGACCATCTGGAGTCGAGTTACAGCGGTTTGTTTGTTCATGGCGACTCATCGAAATTCGCCATACCACCACGCCGCCGCCATTCGATGAAAACTCACAATTTTCAAAAGGAAGCATCATCAAGGTCTTAAGGCTTTTCTCACCTAATTTGGTAAAGATGTGATTAATTTCTGAGGAGATGTACATCAACGTGTACAACATGACATTTCCTGTTACAACTAGGTGGCGCTATGACTGCGAGCCAAAATTTGCATGTTGCGGTCATCAGGCAAGGACCCTTATCATACATGTGAAATTTAGAGCAGATTGGAAAATGTATGCCAAAGTTATAACAACTTCCTGTTTTTTGGCGAAAGGCGCTTTTTCGCCGCCACGCCACGGTCAGATCGTTCAGTGAAAACTCACCATTTGAATAACTTTTCATCCTTAAGGTCTTAAGATGGTCCTGACCAAATTTCAAGTCGATCTGATGTAATCTGCAGGAGGAGTTCGTTAAAGTACACGGCCTATAAAACGCAAAAAATGGGCGAAAATCACATATTAAATCCATTATGGCTGACTTCCTGTTGAATTTTGGGCATACCTCCAAGAGGCTTTTTTGTGCGTCTCCACATGATACATCTGTCTGCCAAATTTCATACTTGTAGGTAAAACCAGAGAACGGATATCAATTTTTCCAATTTTCTAGGGGGCGCTAGAGAGCCATTTTGCAAAACCCGAATCTGAGACCCTTAAAATATCAAATTTTTCACCGCGTCTGATAAGTGTGCCAAGTTTAACAACTTTTCCAGCATGGCAAAGGCCTCAAAAACCGATTCATTTGAGAGAAAAAGAAAAAGAAAAAGAAAAAGAAACACTACAGTTTCAATAGGGTCCTCGGACCCGACTTCGTCGGTGCTCGGGCCCTAATAATAATAAACGCTTCAGTTTCAATAGGGTCCTCGGACCCGACTTCGTCGGTGCTCGGGCCCTAACTAAGGAATCTGTATCAAGTTTTATTGAATATTGACATCAGTGTCGGTCTCAAAAATCCAGCATTCGGTCGGTCGACACGGTTTAAGTATTTGATGTATTAACAGAATTAGATTTGTTCTTGGACAGATTTGCGAAACATTTTTCGGTGTAACCAGTGCAGAATTTTTTAAAGTGCAGCTTAACACAGAAATATGAGCTAGATGCATTCAGACAGCAGAGGACATCGGAGGACAGTAGAGGACAGTGGAGGGTTCAGAACCTAGCAGAGGAAACTGTTTAAGCACTGAACGATGGCAAACAAGGGACATCCAAACAAAATACTCACCACGATGGACACTGGAGACAGTCTCCACACAGGAAATACACAACAATCTGTAAACCAATCAGCTCTCAGATCCCGGACGAGCCCCCATTTGTTACGTTCCACTCCCGTATAAGGTCCAGGGGATGGAGGGAGTAACAAAAATACATTTTAAACCCAGGAATGAGAGAAGCTGGCAACGGATTGTGTGCAAAACAATTATACTAATTAAAGCTGCAAGCAGCGATGAACGGGCCCGAGCACCTTCACGCACGTCGTGGGTACTAGCGGGACCCCGTCGACAAACCCGTACATTTCAGTGACCATCGGACACTGCACGCACAAGTTAGACGTTATTTCCTGCGTGGATTGAGTGGCACAGGAAATGTTGAATTGCAAGTTTTTCACCACTTCCTGTGTCCACTATGTGGCGCTAGAGAACAAGAGCTAAAAATTCATTATGTTGCTTTTTATTAAGTGTGGATCACACAATGTAAATTTCATGTGAATCGGATGATGTCTGTCACGTAACGCTGACTTCCTGTTGCCAGTAGGTGGCGCTATGACTATGAGTCAATATTAACATGTAGATGTCCTCAGGTCCGGACTACTATTTGGTAGGTCAAGTTTGGGGCAGATTGGACCAAATACAGTCGAGTTACAACATTTTGTCTTTCAATGGCGAGTCATGCAAATTCTCCGCCACGCCACGACAACGTCGTTTCAAAAAACCTCACGATTTGAATAACTTTTCATCACAAAGGTCTTCAGATTGTACTGACCAAATCTGAAGTTGATCGGGTTAAGTCTGTAGGAGGAGTTCGTTAATGTACAAAGCCTGGAAATGGCCAAAAATATACGAAAAATTCACACAAAAATCAAGATGGCCGACTTCCTGTTGGGTTTAGAGCTCGGCACAAAGAGACTTTTTTTTAAGTCTACGAGTGATACATGTGCCTACCAAATCTCGAACATCTAGGCCAAACGTACCGCGAGGGCTGCTTTGTTGAAATTTTGTAGGGGGCGCTATTGAGCCCCCTTGCCACACACAAGCACAAAAAACATATTTGTTAACATATTTTATCGCCGTTAATGAGTGTGCCAAGTTTCGTTTGTTTTTAAGCAATCCCAGCACCTCAAAAGCAACTTCCTGTTTCATGGCTAAGAATACTTCGCCACGGCAACGGCATTTCACGAAAATACAAAACCTTCGCTGTCTGACATCATGAAGGTCTTACCATTAATGTGACCAAATTTGAGGTTTATCTGGTTAACCTGCTAAGAGTAGTACACCAAAATATCGCGACAGTTACGTCCTGCTGCCACCAGGTGGCGCTATGAGTATGATTGAAAATTAGACTGTAGATATCTTCAAGCCGGGACGCTCATCAAATGTTATTAATTTGGATAAGATCTGACCATCTGGAGTCGAGTTACAGCGGTTTGTTTGTTCATGGCGACTCATCGAAATTCGCCAATACCACCACGCCGCCGCCATTCGATGAAAACTCACAATTTTCAAAAGGAAGCATCATCAAGGTCTTAAGGCTTTTCTCACCTAATTTGGTAAAGATGTGATTAATTTCTGAGGAGATGTACATCAACGTGTACAACATGACATTTCCTGTTACAACTAGGTGGCGCTATGACTGCGAGCCAAAATTTGCATGTTGCGGTCATCAGGCAAGGACCCTTATCATACATGTGAAATTTAGAGCAGATTGGAAAATGTATGCCAAAGTTATAAACAACTTCCTGTTTTTTGGCGAAAGGCGCTTTTTCGCCGCCACGCCACGGTCAGATCGTTCAGTGAAAACTCACCATTTGAATAACTTTTCATCCTTCAGGTCTTAAGATGGTCCTGACCAAATTTCAAGTCGATCTATGTAATCTGCAGGAGGAGTTCGTTAAAGTACACGGCCTATAAAACGCAAAAAATGGGCGAAAATCACATATTAAATCCATTATGGCTGACTTCCTGTTGAATTTTGGGCATACCTCCAAGAGGCTTTTTTGTGCGTCTCCACATGATACATCTGTCTGCCAAATTTCATTCTTGTAGGTAAAACCAGAGAACGGATATCAATTTTTCCAATTTTCTAGGGGGCGCTAGAGAGCCATTTTGCAAAACCCGAATCTGAGACCCTTAAAATATCAAATTTTTCACCGCGTCTGATAAGTGTGCCAAGTTTAACAACTTTTCCAGCATGGCAAAGGCCTCAAAAACGCGATTCATTTGAGAGAAAAAGAAAAAGAAAAAGAAACACTACAGTTTCAATAGGGTCCTCGGACCCGACTTCGTCGGTGCTCGGGCCCTAAAAATTATGAAAAGTGTACAAACACCAACTTAAAACTACTTTCTAACAGAAAGCGTGAGGTCATTATACAATTAAAGAAATAAGACAATAACCAATCTTAAAGCACTCAACTTAACACTACTGCTCCACAGAGACAGCGAACAGAAAACAATCTTAAACACCACAAGGTTTTCCAGCTTCGACACACACCCGTCAACCACTGACGCAACCACGGAACACACAGTCTCTGAGATACTGCAGCTTGGCCACTGGGCAACTTCTGCTCCGTCTTCCTGCTCTCTTATAATCCGCCCTGATTGCTGATCAGCTGCAGCCGCGCACACTCATCCCTCACAGCTGCAAAAGGATGGAAGGGCAGCACCTGAGAGACACAGGAGAGAAAAAAAACAACACAACTTACCACTGCACGTAACATGGACGAAAACTCACAGACACCTGCAGAAAGTTCACTCTGCTGATACTTAAAATATCTAGAATAAACTTTTAAAATCAGGACAAAGTGAATAAACATCAGTTGATGGTGGAGGGAATGTTTTAACAGAGGATATTAGAGTTCATAATAAATCTGCTCTTAATCCAGCATATAACTGATTAGAGACGCACCCATCCAACTGTTTCAGTACCGATAGCGATACCTGGGCTTTGGGTATCGGCCGATACCGAGTACCGATCCGATACCGGTGTTGTGTGAAGTGACTGGGATCATTCTTTTATGTGTAAGACAACGTCAGGCTTGACTTAAATATTGCTTTCCTAACTTTGTAAAATAAAATGTAACAAATAAATACATTGATATAAATTTAGTGAATGATTATTTATTATTAAAACAATAAATCGTTCACCAGCAACTTGGTAAAAAATATTCTACATTAACAGGAAATATAATTCAGGTATAAACCTTTTTAATGCAGCAACAAATTGGTCAAAACTTAAAGAAGAATTGAAATTCCAGTATATAATGTATAAAGTAAATAAATGTAGAATGTATTTTAATAGATCGGCCCCATTGTCAACGATATCTAATCCAGCTATATGAGCCAGTACCGGCCCGATATTCGATCCAGTATCGGTATCGGTACATCCCTATAACTGATACTAATAGAAATATTACAGAATGACGACATGAGAAATAAAAATGTCACTTAATTTGTGTCATTTAATAATTTATGTAATAATGATAATTTATTACTTAATTTATGTTATTTAATGTCACTTTCTTAAATATAAAGCTGTCTGTTAACATTGTTTTGAGATTGTCAAAAAATCAGAGGATTTAGTTTAACACAAAATATTGGTTATCAAACATACTGGGAGTCAAACTTAAATATAATTCTTAATAAAATTAATTAATTCTAAATTAATTAAGAAATCAAGATGGAGATTTTCAAATAGAAAAAGTTTGAATGTGTTAAATATAGAAGATAAAATTGAAATCACATGCAGCGTTAATGTTTTGGTCAGAGGTTTGTGATTTCAGACTAATGTGATAATGAGGAGTGTGAACTGTGAACGACTAATGATGCATCCTGGAGAATAAATGACTCCACTAACTGGAAACTAAAGTGGACTTTGTCTTCACACTGAGAGATCCAGCACTAGATAAAATAAATAAATGATGTCTGTTTTTACAAACTGCTTTCTATCAATGAATGTCAGCTACACAACTGTAGGATCTAAAGATGGGACTCCTTTTATATTTTATTACAGAATAAATAGAGTATTCAAGACAAAGTCATCAGAAATATTAAAGAGTGTCTGGAACAAAATATTTTTATATTTATTGACTACACAGAGATTATTAGGAGGTCTTGAATGTACTGTATAATGTTGTTCAGTGATTTATAAAAGTATGATATAAAAACTGATAAATCATGACATTAACTTTCTCTTCCAGTGACTCACTCTATGAAGACTTTCATCACTGCATCTTCTGGAGTCCCAACCTTCCCAGAGTTTGTGATTGTTGGGTTTGTTGATGAAGTTCAGATCCTTGTCTATGACAGCAACACGGGAGATTAGAACCCAAACAGGACTGGATGCTCAGAGTCACAGAAGATGATCCTCAGTTCTGGGAGAAAACCACTGAGCTCTGTAAGGGTGTCCAGGAGCTCTCCAAAGTCAACATTGAAATTGTAAAGCAGCTCTTCAACCAAGCTGGAGGTTTGTTCATGTTTCACTTTCTACTGATAAAATGTTGTTTATATTATTATTATATTTCATTCTTTTAGTGAACAGATGTTACCACACACACACACACACACACACACACACACACACACACACACGATACGATACGATACGATACGATACAACTTTATTGTCAGTTTACACTGAAATTCGTTTTGCGTCCATAGGCAGCTCAATTTCAGAAAACGTACACACACAATCTCACAAACACACAAACACACACACACACACACACACAGACACATACACACACACACACACACACACACACGTAGATGAAACAGTTTTCTTGGCTGAAACAAAGTCAGACTCAACAGAAACATTACTGAGACTGAGACAACTCGATGCTGCTCCACACTGGTACAGTGTTTCTGTCCATCCCATAATAACCAACAGATTCTCCACTAGATTAGATCAGAATCAGTCTGCTGAACTGGTCCATAATAACTATGCTGCAGGAACCTGTTTATCACAACAGTTTTACAACCCACAGCTGATAGAGGAACATTACTGCCTTCTGGTTTCTTAAAGTACGGAGCAGGACTGTAAACAGGACGCAGG
>CAKAOJ020000977.1:0-16104 GCA_916701645.2 Sebastolobus alascanus | reverse complement strand
CAAAGCTTTCCTCTTCCTCATCAGAAGAGGTGTTGACTGGGAGGTTGTCACCTTCACCGTGGTCGAGGCCATCTCCTGCAGGACGTCCGATGGGGTCGTTGGCACCACCTGAGGGGAAAACAGTTAAAGCACCTGAAAATATGACCTTCCATTACAAAGATTTCTTATAACATGAAATAGTTTAGATTAAATTAGCACAAACTCCCTCCCACTCCATGACTTGCTGCTCAAACACAGGAGTACATTCAGTGCAAGACTATAGACTGGACCTGGACTTATTTCACCCTCAGCTGCTATACACAATACTGACTTAACTCAACTGTACAATAATTTGTGCAATAATTTAACACTGCAATATTCTCTCATTAATACTGCATTTATACTGCAGGCTACATATCAAGAAATGTTTTTATTTAATTCTTATTTATACCGTTCTTGCATTTATATTTAACACACTTAATAGATCCGACTTGTAATTTTTCTGCTGCTTCATTCATTCATTCTCTTAATCATCAGCATTATTTACTCTTCTTGATCATTTGGAAAAACTCAACCTCAATGTTAATGTGTTGATCTTGTCAAAACATAATTTTGAGATATATTATAAGCATATTCAAATAATAATAATAATGATAATAATGATAATAATAATAATAATAATAATAATAATAACAATAACAATAATACTAGTAATAATAATAATAATAATAATAATAATAATAATAATATGCCCGAAACAGTATAGGGTTCACAATTGAAAAAAATGGGATTAATCTTAAAAACATTAACGTGTTGGTGGATTTTGAAGAATATCTATATTAAATTAACTTATTTAATTAATTATTATTAAAGTTAATTCAATATGATAAACGTTGAAACTAAAAGGACTAGATGTTTCTGCATCAATAAGTTCAAGCTTCAACAATCAAAACAAACAAAAGAACGTGCTCTGGTTTGATTACACCTGTGCGTCATGACGTCGCTACTGACGTTCCGCTCCCAGTAACTACATCGTTTCCATGGTGCACAACTAAAGCATATTTTTGGCATTTTATGAAATTTGGCCCGGTAGCCATTTCTTTCCAGAAAGTGGATATAAATGTTTTTACATTTGATGTCCTCAAACCAAAATAACAGTGTTTTCAAACCACTACACTAATTATTAACACATTCCACACATTTCGCGGGATATTTAACACATTTTGGCCATCAAATATTAACTTTACACGGAGAAATCGTCAATAACTGATTATTTTCACCATATCTGTGCTTTTAACAGGCCTAATATCTGTCCACATTTAAATCCTAAAAGTTACATTTAGATTACTATACTGATAACACTTTTAATGACTTCCAGGAGACGAATCAATGAATCAGACATAAGTAAAAACATTAATATTAATATAAAAGTTGTCTTACCAGCTCGGTTAATGTCCAGGGCGGCTCCCATCAGCAGCAGCAGCAGCAGCTCTTCCTCTCCGACCAGTGGACAGTAGGGGGGCATTTTCCAGCTCTTCGTTTGTCCTCAGTAGTTAAGAGATATCCAGTAGTTGTTTTCCAACAAGATCCAGTAGTTTTCCAGCAGATTTTCTCTCCAGCGGATTAAAACTCCAAGAGTTCGCTTTCCACAGGTTGCAATGCAATATGTTTTCAACTCGTGTCCAAGTCAAAGTGCAAAGTGAGAAATCAGAAGGTCTGCAGCCTTTATATACCCTCGGTTGGGTCATCTCCGTTTCCATGACACCTACTGACGCACACACGTGCATGCGTGTGATTGAGCAGGACAGAAAGAGAGATATTATTATTTTATTTGTCAAATATATTTTAATTGTATTTATACTTGTATTTTATCCTTTCATCACAGGACTGTATGTAATCCATTTTTCTTACATTCTGAGTTATTATTTATTGAGAGTGAGAGAGAGATAAATAAACCAACAGATGATTGATTTAATTGTCTAACTTATGTGTCTATATGTTGATGTGAAGCTGTGAACATCCATTACAGACACATTCAGATCAAATCTAGGGTGAATTAGCCTAATGTGTGACATTTTTTGCATTTCAGACTTATGGAATATATTGTGATATGAAGCCAGTACATTAAATCCACACCCAGTACCACTCCGAAATCCCCGGGATTTGTGCTAATCAAACCTAAAAAGAAAATGCAGATATCACACTCATAAACCAAATGGTAGACATATTAGTACTCTAATGCCGTGTTGTCTCAGACAAATCTTTATTTCCTAATGTGGGACGGTCATGTCCGAAATGTGGGACACTGAAAAGTCTGTTATCATATTATAAATCATCTTAATTAATGTAGGAAACACTGAAGGCTAAATGTTCAATCCCATGTTCAGTAATTTTACCACTAACAATGTTATTGCTGTTACAAAACCTATACCCTTATAGGTGTGGATGTTACATGGAGAATCAAACAACATCAAACAAACAATAGACTATAATAGTTTTAGCATTTATGCATATTAGAAAGACATTAAATAGCCTATATTATCATATCTGTTATGCAAAGAAAGCATAACTAAATGCACAGCTTAAAAAAATCATGAATCTGCTGTGAATTGCAAAATTAAAATGTTAAACCGTTAAAATGTTTTCATTTCACCACACAGGGAAGACATACAACCGTAACAGGCAGAGGGCCCATTTGAGTCAAATGAAAATCAGAACACATTAATTCATAATTTGCACGATATTTGTTTTTATTTTGTCAGATTTCTGAATTATATATGAAAGATTATGACATTGTTTATAATATAAATAAATATTTAGACACTGTATTCAATGTGACAAACTAAATACTTTAATACTACAATTCATTGTTGATGATCTTGATTTCTGAGCATACATTTTGTGGAGGTGGTGACAGCTTCTGGTGTGTGTGAGGAGCTTCCCAAACCCTCCAGCACAGAAGAAGAAGATAGTAACAACGTGCTCTGTGCTGGTCGGGTGGGGGCCGCTCCTCGTCTGTGCTGCTGGAGGTGGCGGGGGTCGGGGCGGCGAGGCAGCGCTTGGCGTCTGGAAGCGAGTAGGGTGCTGAGAGTGGTTCAGTGGTCTGCTGTGGTGCTGGGTCTTCCTGGGACGATTGGCTGGTTGACGTCCACTCTCAGCTGCCAAAAACACAGAGGACTTCTGCTCTGTGAGACAGAAAAACAATTCAGGAATAATGTTGGACACAACGGTACAACTTTACATTGTTGGAATAATATGAGGGAAGGTTCCTGTAATAAATATAATCCACTAAAGTTCATTTATTGCTATTTTATGTCACTAGAAGTGAGGGAACAACTTACTTAGCCGACTGAAAGAAAGGCGACCCCGCTCTACTGCTGGTCCTCTGGTCTTCCATCCGTCTCATCTGGTCCTCTGCTCATCCTCCCTGGTCTGGAGTAAACACATCTTCTTGCAACAGAGTGAGTAAAATAAACAATCTTTGAATTACTGGTGAGTGAGATTAAGACTTTAAGGAGTTGATGCTCTCTTTAATTATTGACTTACCTTTGTCTGCTATGGCCACCTACACTACATAAAGAAAACATGTATCAGTATAATGATTAATAATCCCTTAAATATTAAATGAGTGAAATTAAAATTTGCAGAACTTTTTTGTTAATGCTGTCATTAATTGTTAACTTAACTCTGGTATAGGCATCTGGAGCTGAGTTTAAAAAATCAGTGAACAACAAGTGTCCTTGGGCGAGACTCTGAACCCCACATTGCTCCCAATGGTGAGGTCGGTGCCTTGCATGGTAGCTTGCTGCCATTGGTGTGTGTGTGTGACTGGGTTAGTGGTGCAACGGTTCAACAAGCCCAGGGTTCGGTTTGTTTTGCGGTTTTTGGGTCACGTTTTGGGTTCGGTTTGTACGTCATTGAACGGTTCGTTTTTTTACGGTTCGGTTTTGCATCCCTAGAGTCGGTGGAGGAGGAGAGGCACATGGAGGAAAGTGCTACATAACTGCAATCAGTTTAAGTGTCTTATACATTAGTAGTAAAGAGAGGTATCATTCAAAAGATAAAAAACAACATGGTACAAGATGCTACTTTAAATCATCGCCAACCCAGCCAGACGCGTGGGAAGGCTACCTGGCACTTTGCCAGCCCTCAAGATATGTACAAATAGGCCCTGGTGCAAGATGTTACCGAGGGCTGTGTTTGCCTCGCAAGAAGCAAAGGCTACCTGAGGTTTGATCTGCCACGCCAGACGCAAAGGTTTTCAATCCTGCAGCAAACTGGGCTGACAGTCCTAATCAGAGTCGCTGTCATCTGCCCATCTGTAGAAAGAAGGATCTCTCCAGCAGGTTGAGGAGAAGACGAGGCCTGAAGAAGTGGAGGGTGCTGAGTCCCTGTAGTCCTCTTCGCTGCTTCTGGTGGAGGAGAAGACGAGGCCTGAAGAAGTGGAGGGTGCTGAGTCCCTGTAGTCCTCTTCGCTGCTTCTGGTTGAGGAGAAGATGAGTCCTGAAGACGAGGGTGCTGAATCCTCACTGCTGTCCTCACAGTTCCTCCTCTGCCTCTTCATACTTACCTGCTCGGTGTGGCTCTCTTCCCTGCTCCTCTTCATGGAGAAGCCGAAGCCTGAGGTCGAGGGTGCCGGGTTCCTCCTCTGCCTCTTCCTACTCACCTGCTCGGTGTGGCTCTCGTCCCTGCTCCTCTTCGTGGAGGAGCCGAGGCCTGAGGTGGAGGGAGCAGACTCTTGACGCTGAGCAGGAATCAGCTGCTGAGGAACACCAAAAGGAGCGGAGGAAGGAGTTCCAGCGGGAACAGGAGGACAGTCCTCTTCATCCTCACAATCGGAGTCGTACCCAGAATCTTCATCCTCTTCTTCTTTGCCAGAGGAGAGCTGGGGAATGAACTCACCTTGACCTCGATCCACGTGACCAGTCTCATACTCACTTTCCTCTTCCTCATCAGAAGAGGTGTTGACTGGGAGGTTGTCACCTTCACCGTGGTCGAGGCCATCTCCTGCAGGACGTCCGATGGGGTCGTTGGCACCACCTGAGGGGAAAACAGTTAAAGCACCTGAAAATATGACTTCCCATTACAAAGATTTCTTATAACATGAAATAGTTTAGATTAAATTAGCACAAACTCCCTCCCACTCCATGACTTGCTGCTCAAACACAGGAGTACATTCAGTGCAAGACTATAGACTGGACCTGGACTTATTTCACCCTCAGCTGCTATACACAATACTGACTTAACTCAACTGTACAATAATTTGTGCAATAATTTAACACGTGCAATATTCTCTCATTAATACTGCATTTATACTGCAGGCTACATATCAAGAAATGTTTTTATTTAATTATTATTTATACCGTTCTTGCATTTATATTTAACACACTTAATAGATCCGACTTGTAATTTTTCTGCTGCTTCATTCATTCATTCTCTTAATCATCAGCATTATTTACTCTTCTTGATCATTTGGAAAAACTCAACCTCAATGTTAATGTGTTGATCTTGTCAAAACATAATTTTGAGATATATTATAAGCATATTCAAATAATAATAATAATGATAATAATGATAATAATAATAATAATAATAATAATAATAACAATAACAATAATACTAGTAATAATACTAGTAATAATAATAATAATAATAATAATAATAATAATAATATCTCCGAAACAGTATAGGGTTCACAATTGAAAAAAATGGGATCAATCTTAACAACATTAATGTGTTGGTGGAGTTTGAAAAATATCTATCTTAAATTAACTTATTTAATTAATTATTATTAAAGTTAATTCAATATGATAAACGTTGAAACTAAAAGGACTAGATGTTTCCGCATCAATAAGTTCAAGCTTCAACAATCAAAACAAACAGAAGAACGTGCTCTGGTGTGATTACGCCTGTGCGTCATGACGTCGTTACTGACGTTCCGCTCCCAGTAACTACATCGTTTCCATGGTGCACAACTAAAGCATATTTTTGGCATTTTATGAAATTTGGCCCGTTTGCCTTTTGTTTCCAGAAATGTCGATATAATGTTTTTACATTTGATGTCCTCAAACCAAAATAACAGTGTTTTCAAACCACTACACTAATTATTAACACATTCCACACATTTCGCGGGATATTTAACACATTTTGGCCATCAAATATTAATTTTACACGTTGAAATCGTCAATAAGTGATTATTTTCACCATATCTGTGCTTTTAACAGGCCTAATATCTGTCCACATTTAAATTCTAAAAGTTACATTTAGATTTCTATACTGATAACACTTTTAATGACTTCCAGGAGACTAATCAATGAATCAGACATAAGTAAAAACATTAATATTAATATAAAAGTTGTCTTACCAGCTCGGTTAATGTCCAGGGCGGCTCCCATCAGCAGCAGCAGCAGCAGCTCTTCCTCTCCGACCAGTGGACAGTAGGGGGGCATTTTCCAGCTCTTCGTTTGTCCTCAGTAGTTAAGAGATATCCAGTAGTTGTTTTCCAACAAGATCCAGTAGTTTTCCAGCAGATTTTCTCTCCAGCGGATTAAAACTCCAAGAGTTCGCTTTCCACAGGTTGCAATGCAATAGGTTTTCAACTCGTGTCCAAGTCAAAGTGCAAAGTGAGAAATCAGAAGGTCTGCAGCCTTTATATACCCTCGGTTGGGTCATCGTTCCGTTTCCATGACACCTACTGACGCACACACGTGCATGCGTGTGATTGAGCGGGACAGAAAGAGAGACATTATTATTTTATTTGTCAAATATATTTTAATTGTATTTATACTTGTATTTTATCCTTTCATCACAGGACTGTATGTAATCCATTTTTCTTACATTCTGAGTTATTATTTATTGAGAGTGAGAGAGAGATAAATAAACCAACAGATGATTGATTTAATTGTCTAACTTTTGTGTCTATATGTTGATGTGAAGCTGTGAACATCCATTACAGACACATTCAGATCAAATCTAGGGTGAATTAGCCTAATGTGTGACATTTTGTGCATTTCAGACTTATGGAATATATTGTGATATGAAGCCAGTACATTAAATCCACACCCAGTACCACTCCGAAATCCCCGGGATGTGTGCTAATCAAACCTAAAAAGAAAATGCAGATATCACACTCATAAACCAAATGGTAGACATATTAGTACTCTAATGCCATGTTGTCTCAGACAAATCTTTATTTCCTAATGTGGGACGGTCATGTCCGAAATGTGGGACACTGAAAAGTCTGTTATCATATCATAAATCATCTTAATCAATGTAGGAAACACTCAAGCCTAAATTTTCAATCCCATGTTCAGTAATTTTACCACTAACAATGTTATTGCTGTTACAAAACCTACAGCCTTATAGGTGTGGATGTTACATGGAGAATCAAACAAACATCAAACAAACAATAGACTATAATAGTTTTAGCATTTAGGCATATTAGAAAGACAATAAATAGCCTATATTATCATATCTGTTATACAAAGAAAGCATAATTAAATGCACAGCTTAAAAAAATCATGAATCTGCTGTGAATTGCAAAATTCAAATGTTGAACCGTTAAAATGTTTTCATTTCACTACACAGGGAAGACATACAACCGTAAAAGGCAGAGGGCCCATTTGAGTCAAATGAAAATCAGAACACATTAATTCATAATTTGCACGATATTTGTTTTAATTTGTCAGATTTCTGAATTATATATGAAAGATTATGACATTGTTTATAATATAAATAAATATTTAGACACTGTATTCAATGTGACAAACTAAATACTTTAATACTACAATTCATTGTTGATCGATCTTGATTTCTGAGCATACATTTTGTGGAGGTGGTGACAGCTTCTGGTGTGTGTGAGGAGCTTCCCAAACCCTCCAGCACAGAAGAAGAAGATAGTAACAACGTCCTCTGTGCTGGTCGGGTGGGGGCCGCTCCTCGTCTGTGCTGCTGGAGGTGGCGGGGGTCGGGGCGGCGAGGCAGCGCTCGGCGTCTGGAAGCGAGTAGGGTGCTGAGAGTGGTTCTGCTGTGGTGCTGGGTCTTCCTGGGACGACTGGCTGGTTGACGTCCACTCTCAACTGCCAAAAACACAGAGGAGTTCTGCCCTGTGAGACAGAAAAACAAATCAGAAATAATGTTGGACACAACGACAGAACTTTTACATTGTTGGAATAATATTCAAGAAGGTTCCTGTAATAAATATAATCCACTAAATTTAACTTATCACCACTTTATGTCACTACTGGTACTTTTGTAGTCTTAGTGAGGGACTACTTACTTAGCCGACTGAAAGAAAGGTGACACCGCTCTCCTGCTGGTCCGCTGGTCCTCCATCCTTCTCATCTGGTCCTGTGGTAGCGGGGGTCGGGGCGGCGAGGCAACGCTTGGCGTCCGGAAGCGAGTAGGGTGCTGAGAGTGGTTCTGCTGTGGTGCTGGGTCTTCCTGGGACGATTGGCTGGTTGACGTCCACTCTCAGCTGCCAAAAACACAGAGGACTTCTGCCCTGTGAGACAGAAAAACAAATCAGGAATAATGTTGGACACAACGGTACAACTTTACATTGTTGGAATAATATGAGGGAAGGTTCCTGTAATAAATATAATCCACTAAAGTTCATTTATTGCTATTTTATGTCACTAGAAGTGAGGGAACAACTTACTTAGCCGACTGAAAGAAAGGCGACCCCGCTCTACTGCTGGTCCTCTGGTCATCCATCCGTCTCATCTGGTCCTCTGCTCATCCTCCCTGGTCTGGAGTAAACACATCTTCTTGCAACAGAGTGAGTAAAATAAACAATCTTTGAATTACTGGTGAGTGAGATTAAGACTTTGCGGAGTTAATGCTCTCTTTAATTATTGACTTACCTTTGTCTGCTATGGCCACCTACACTTCATAAAGAAAACATGTATCAGTATAATGATTAATAATCCCTTAAATATTAAATGAGTGAAATTAAAATTTGCAGAACTTTTTTGTTAATGCTGTCATTAATTGTTAACTTACCCCTGGTATAGGCATCTGGAGCTGAGTTTAAAAAATCTGTGAACAACAAGTGTCCTTGGGCGAGACTCTGAACCCCACATTGCTCCCAATGGTGAGGTCGGTGCCTTGCATGGTAGCTTGCTGCCATTGGTGTGTGTGTGTGACTGGGTTAGTGGTGCAACGGCTCAACAAGCCCAGGGTTCGGTTTGTTTTGCAGTTTTTGGGTCACGTTTTGGGTTCGGTTTGTACGTCATTGAACGGTTCGTTTTTTTACGGTTCGGTTTTGCATCCCTAGAGTCGGTGGAGGAGGAGAGGCACATGGAGGAAAGTGCTACATAACTGCAATCAGTTTAAGTGTCTTATACATTAGTAGTAAAGAGAAGTAACATTCAAAAGATAAAAAACAACCTGGTACAAGATGCTACTTAAATCATCGCCAACCCCGCCAGACGCGTGGGAAGGCTACCTGGCTCTTTGCCAGCCCTCAAGATATGTACAAATAGGCCCTGGTGCAAGATGCTACCGAGGGCTGTGTTAGCCTCCCCAGACGCAAAGGCTACCTGAGGATTGATCTGCCCCGCCAGACGCAAAGGTTTTCAATCCTGCAGCAAACTGGGCTGACAGTCCTAATCAGAGTCGCTGTCATCTGCCCATCTGTAGAAAGAAGGATCTCTCCAGCAGGTTGAGGAGAAGACGAGGCCTGAAGAAGTGGAGGGTGCTGAGTCCCTGTAGTCTTCTTCGCTGCTTCTGGTGGAGGAGAAGACGAGGCCTGAAGAAGTGGAGGGTGCTGAGTCCCTGTAGTCCTCTTCGCTGCTTCTGGTTGAGGAGAAGACGAGTCCTGAAGACGAGGGTGCTGAGTCCCTGTAGTCCTCTTCACTGCTTCTGGTGGAGGAGAAGACGAGGCCTGAAGTGGAGGCTGCTGAATCCTCACTGCTGTCCTCACAGTTCCTCCTCTGCCTCTTCATACTCACCAGCTCGGTGTGGCTCTCTTCCCTGCTCCTCTTCATGGAGAAGCCGAAGCCTGAGGTCGAGGGTGCCGGGTTCCTCCTCTGCCTCTTCCTACTCACCTGCTCGGTGTGGCTGTCGTCCCTGCTCCTCTTCGTGGAGGAGCCGAGGCCTGAGGTGGAGGGAGCAGACTCTTGACGCTGAGCAGGAATCAGCTGCTGAGGAACACCAAAAGGAGCGGAGGAAGGAGTTCCAGCGGGAACAGGAGGACAGTCCTCTTCATCCTCACAATCGGAGTCGTACCCAGAATCTTCATCCTCTTCTTCTTTGCCAGAGGAGAGCGGGGGAGTGAACTCACCTTGACCTCGATCCACGTGACCAGTCTCATACTCACCTTCCTCTTCCTCATCAGAAGAGGTGTTGACTGGGAGGTTGTCACCTTCACCGTGGTCGAGGCCATCTCCTGCAGGACGTCCGATGGGGTCGTTGGCACCACCTGAGGGGAAAACAGTTAAAGCACCTGAAAATATGACCTTCCATTACAAAGATTTCTTATAACATGAAATAGTTTAGATTAAATTAGCACAAACTCCCTCCCACTCCATGACTTGCTGCTCAAACACAGGAGTACATTCAGTGCAAGACTATAGACTGGACCTGGACTTATTTCACCCTCAGCTGCTATACACAATACTGACTTAACTCAACTGTACAATAATTTGTGCAATAATTTAACACTGCAATATTCTCTCATTAATACTGCATTTATACTGCAGGCTACATATCAAGAAATGTTTTTATTTAATTCTTATTTATACCGTTCTTGCATTTATATTTAACACACTTAATAGATCCGACTTGTAATTTTTCTGCTGCTTCATTCATTCATTCTCTTAATCATCAGCATTATTTACTCTTCTTGATCATTTGGAAAAACTCAACCTCAATGTTAATGTGTTGATCTTGTCAAAACATAATTTTGAGATATATTATAAGCATATTCAAATAATAATAATAATGATAATAATGATAATAATAATAATAATAATAATAATAATAATAACAATAACAATAATACTAGTAATAATAATAATAATAATAATAATAATAATAATAATATGCCCGAAACAGTATAGGGTTCACAATTGAAAAAAATGGGATTAATCTTAAAAACATTAATGTGTTGGTGGATTTTGAAGAATATCTATATTAAATTAACTTATTTAATTAATTATTATTAAAGTTAATTCAATATGATAAACGTTGAAACTAAAAGGACTAGATGTTTCTGCATCAATAAGTTCAAGCTTCAACAATCAAAACAAACAGAAGAACGTGCTCTGGTTTGATTACACCTGTGCGTCATGACGTCGCTACTGACGTTCCGCTCCCAGTAACTACATCGTTTCCATGGTGCACAACTAAAGCATATTTTTGGCATTTTATGAAATTTGGCCCGGTAGCCATTTCTTTCCAGAAAGTGGATATAAATGTTTTTACATTTGATGTCCTCAAACCAAAATAACAGTGTTTTCAAACCACTACACTAATTATTAACACATTCCACACATTTCGCGGGATATTTAACACATTTTGGCCATCAAATATTAACTTTACACGGAGAAATCGTCAATAACTGATTATTTTCACCATATCTGTGCTTTTAACAGGCCTAATATCTGTCCACATTTAAATCCTAAAAGTTACATTTAGATTTCTATACTGATAACACTTTTAATGACTTCCAGGAGACGAATCAATGAATCAGACATAAGTAAAAACATTAATATTAATATAAAAGTTGTCTTACCAGCTCGGTTAATGTCCAGGGCGGCTCCCATCAGCAGCAGCAGCAGCTCTTCCTCTCCGACCAGTGGACAGTAGGGGGGCATTTTCCAGCTCTTCGTTTGTCCTCAGTAGTTAAGAGATATCCAGTAGTTGTTTTCCAACAAGATCCAGTAGTTTTCCAGCAGATTTTCTCTCCAGCGGATTAAAACTCCAAGAGTTCGCTTTCCACAGGTTGCAATGCAATATGTTTTCAACTCGTGTCCAAGTCAAAGTGCAAAGTGAGAAATCAGAAGGTCTGCAGCCTTTATATACCCTCGGTTGGGTCATCTCCGTTTCCATGACACCTACTGACGCACACACGTGCATGCGTGTGATTGAGCAGGACAGAAAGAGAGATATTATTATTTTATTTGTCAAATATATTTTAATTGTATTTATACTTGTATTTTATCCTTTCATCACAGGACTGTATGTAATCCATTTTTCTTACATTCTGAGTTATTATTTATTGAGAGTGAGAGAGAGATAAATAAACCAACAGATGATTGATTTAATTGTCTAACTTTTGTGTCTATATGTTGATGTGAAGCTGTGAACATCCATTACAGACACATTCAGATCAAATCTAGGGTGAATTAGCCTAATGTGTGACATTTTTTGCATTTCAGACTTATGGAATATATTGTGATATGAAGCCAGTACATTAAATCCACACCCAGTACCACTCCGAAATCTCCGGGATGTGTGCTAATCAAACCTAAAAAGAAAATGCAGATATCACACTCATAAACCAAATGGTAGACATATTAGTACTCTAATGCCGTGTTGTCTCAGACAAATCTTTATTTCCTAATGTGGGACGGTCATGTCCGAAATGTGGGACACTGAAAAGTCTGTTATCATATTATAAATCATCTTAATTAATGTAGGAAACACTGAAGGCTAAATGTTCAATCCCATGTTCAGTAATTTTACCACTAACAATGTTATTGCTGTTACAAAACCTATACCCTTATAGGTGTGGATGTTACATGGAGAATCAAACAACATCAAACAAACAATAGACTATAATAGTTTTAGCATTTATGCATATTAGAAAGACATTAAATAGCCTATATTATCATATCTGTTATGCAAAGAAAGCATAATTAAATGCACAGCTTAAAAAAATCATGAATCTGCTGTGAATTGCAAAATTAAAATGTTAAACCGTTAAAATGTTTTCATTTCACCACACAGGGAAGACATACAACCGTAACAGGCAGAGGGCCCATTTGAGTCAAATGAAAATCAGAACACATTAATTCATAATTTGCACGATATTTGTTTTTATTTTGTCAGATTTCTGAATTATATATGAAAGATTATGACATTGTTTATAATATAAATAAATATTTAGACACTGTATTCAATGTGACAAACTAAATACTTTAATACTACAATTCATTTTTGACGATCTTGATTTCTGAGCATAAATTTTGTGGAGGTGGTGACAGCTTCTGGTGTGTGTGAGGAGCTTCCCAAACCCTCCAGCACAGAAGAAGAAGATAGTAACAACGTCCTCTGTGCTGGTCGGGTGGGGGCCGCTCCTCGTCTGTGCTGCTGGAGGTGGCGGGGGTCGGAGCGGCGAGGCAGCGCTTGGCGTCTGGAAGCGAGTAGGGTGCTGAGAGTGGTTCAGTGGTCTGCTGTGGTGCTGGGTCTTCCTGGGACGATTGGCTGGTTGACGTCCACTCTCAGCTGCCAAAAACACAGAGGACTTCTGCCCTGTGAGACAGAAAAACAAATCAGGAATAATGTTGGACACAACGGTACAACTTTACATTGTTGGAATAATATGAGGGAAGGTTCCTGTAATAAATATAATCCACTAAAGTTCATTTATTGCTATTTTATGTCACTAGAAGTGAGGGAACAACTTACTTAGCCGACTGAAAGAAAGGCGACCCCGCTCTACTGCTGGTCCTCTGGTCATCCATCCGTCTCATCTGGTCCTCTGCTCATCCTCCCTGGTCTGGAGTAAACACATCTTCTTGCAACAGAGTGAGTAAAATAAACAATCTTTGAATTACTGGTGAGTGAGATTAAGACTTTGCGGAGTTAATGCTCTCTTTAATTATTGACTTACCTTTGTCTGCTATGGCCACCTACACTTCATAAAGAAAACATGTATCAGTATAATGATTAATAATCCCTTAAATATTAAATGAGTGAAATTAAAATTTGCAGAACTTTTTTGTTAATGCTGTCATTAATTGTTAACTTACCTCTGGTATAGGCATCTGGAGCTGAGTTTAAAAAATCTGTGAACAACAAGTGACCTTGGGCGAGATTCTGAACCCCACATTGCTCCCAATGGTGAGGTCGGTGCCTTGCATGGTAGCTTGCTGCCATTGGTGTGTGTGTGTGACTGGGTTAGTGGTGCAATGGCTCAACAAGCCCAGGGTTCGGTTTGTTTTGCAGTTTTTGGGTCACGTTTTGGGTTCGGTTTGTACGTCATTGAACGGTTCGTTTTTTTACGGTTCGGTTTTGCATCCCTAGAGTCGGTGGAGGAGGAGAGGCACATGGAGGAAAGTGCTACATAACTGCAATCAGTTTAAGTGTCTTATACATTAGTAGTAAAGAGAAGTAACATTCAAAAGATAAAAAACAACCTGGTACAAGATGCTACTTAAATCATCGCCAACCCCGCCAGACGCGTTGGAAGGCTACCTGGCTCTTTGCCAGCCCTCAAGATATGTACAAATAGGCCCTGGTGCAAGATGCTACCGAGGGCTGTGTTAGCCTCGCCAGACGCAAAGGCTACCTGAGGATTGATCTGCCCCGCCAGACGCAAAGGTTTTCAATCCTGCAGCAAACTGGGCTGACAGCCCTAATCAGAGTCGCTGTCATCTGCCCATCTGTAGAAAGAAGGATCTCTCCAGCAGGTTGAGGAGAAGACGAGGCCTGAAGAAGTGGAGGGTGCTGAGTCCCTGTAGTCTTCTTCGCTGCTTCTGGTGGAGGAGAAGACGAGGCCTGAAGTGGAGGGTGCTGAGTCCCTGTAGTCCTCTTCGCTGCTTCTGGTGGAGGAGAAGACGAGGCCTGAAGAATTGGAGGGTGCTGAGTCCCTGTAGTCCTCTTCGCTGCTTCTGGTTGAGGAGAAGACGAGTCCTGAAGACGAGGCTGCTGAATCCTCACTGCTGTCCTCACAGTTCCTCCTCTGCCTCTTCATACTCACCAGCTCGGTGTGGCTCTCTTCCCTGCTCCTCTTCATGGAGAAGCCGAAGCCTGAGGTCGAGGGTGCCGGGTTCCTCCTCTGCCTCTTCCTACTCACCTGCTCGGTGTGGCTCTCGTCCCTGCTCCTCTTCGTGGAGGAGCCGAGGCCTGAGGTGGAGGGAGCAGACTCTTGACGCTGAGCAGGAATCAGCTGCTGAGGAACACCAAAAGGAGCGGAGGAAGGAGTTCCAGCGGGAACAGGAGGACAGTCCTCTTCATCCTCACAATCGGAGTCGTACCCAGAATCTTCATCCTCTTCTTCTTTGCCAGAGGAGAGCGGGGGAGTGAACTCACCTTGACCTCGATCCACGTGACCAGTCTCATACTCACCTTCCTCTTCCTCATCAGAAGAGGTGTTGACTGGGAGGTTGTCACCTTCACCGTGGTCGAGGCCATCTCCTGCAGGACGTCCGATGGGGTCGTTGGCACCACCTGAGGGGAAAACAGTTAAAGCACCTGAAAATATGACTTCCCATTACAAAGATTTCTTATAACATGAAATAGTTTAGATTAAATTAGCACAAACTCCCTCCCACTCCATGACTTGCTGCTCAAACACAGGAGTACATTCAGTGCAAGACTATAGACTGGACCTGGACTTATTTCACCCTCAGCTGCTATACACAATACTGACTTAACTCAACTGTACAATAATTTGTGCAATAATTTAACGTGCAATATTCTCTCATTAATACTGCATTTATACTGCAGGCTACATATCAAGAAATGTTCTTATTTAATTCTTATTTAGACCGTTCTTTCATTTATATTTAACACACTTAAAAGATCCCACTTATCATTTTTCTGCTGCTTCATTCATTCATTCATTCATCTTAATCATCAGCATTATTTACTCTTCTTGATCACTTGGAAAAACTCGACCTCAATGTTAATATGTTGATCTTGTTAAAACATAATTTTGAGATATATTATAAGCATATTCAAATAATAATAATAATAATGATAATAATAATAATAATAATAATAATAATAATAACAATAATACTAGTAATAATACTAGTAATAATAATAATAATAATAATAATAATAATAATAATAATATCTCCGAAACAGTATAGGGTTCACAATTGAAAAAAATGGGATCAATCTTAACAACATTAATGTGTTGGTGGAGTTTGAAAAATTTTTTTTAATTTT
>CAKAOJ020000976.1:0-16485 GCA_916701645.2 Sebastolobus alascanus | reverse complement strand
ATCAACATCTTCCACTGTCTGATGGAGATAAACGACCACTCGGTACATCAGGAGATCCAAGAGTTCCTGAATTCAGAGAACAGATCAGAGAAGAGACTCTCTGTGATCCACTGCTCAGCTCTGGCCTACATGCTGCAGATGTCAGAGGAGGTTCTGGATGAGTTGGACCTGAATAAGTACAAGACATCACCAGAGGGACGACTGAGACTGATTCCAGCTGTGAGGAACTGCAGAAAAGCTCTGTAAGTCCAGTTTTTAAGTTATTTTTTTAACCGATAACCGACCCTTGTTAACCGATTATTAACCGTTAACCGTATGAGCACAACAGACAACTGAGTCCCCAGTTCACGGTCAGGAGAGTTACTGTAGCAGCCACGTGCTGCGTTCACTGTCTCCAGTTCACCATCAGGAGAGTTACTGTAGCCGCCACGATGCTGCGTTCACTGTCTGTAGTTCACTGTCAGGAGAGTTACTGTAGCCGCCACGGTGCTGCGTTCACTGTCTCCAGTTCACCGTCAGGAGAGTTACTGTAGCAGCCACGGTGCTGCGTTCACTGTCTCCAGTTCACCGTCAGGAGAGTTACTGTAGGCAGCCACGATGCTGCGTTCAGCTGTCTCCTAGTTCACCGTCAGGAGAGTTACTGTAGCAGCCACGGTGCTGCGTTCACTGTCTCCAGTTCACCATCAGGAGAGTTACTGTAGCAGCCACGATGCTGCGTTCACTGTCTCCAGTTCACCGTCAGGAGAGTTACTGTAGCAGCCACAGTGCTGCGTTCACTGTCTCCAGTTCACCGTCAGGAGAGTTACTGTAGCAGCCACGGTGCTGCGTTCACTGTCTCCAGTTCACCGTCAGGAGAGTTACTGTAGCAGCCACGGTGCTGCGTTCACTGTCTCCAGTTCACCGTCAGGAGAGTTACTGTAGCAGCCACGGTGCTGCGTTCACTGTCTCCAGTTCACCGTCAGGAGAGTTACTGTAGCAGCCACGGTGCTGCGTTCACTGTCTCCAGTTCACCGTCAGGAGAGTTACTGTAGCAGCCACGGTGCTGCGTTCACTGTCTCCAGTTCACCATCAGGAGAGTTACTGTAGCAGCCACGATGCTGCGTTCACTGTCTCCATTTCACCGTCAGGAGAGTTACTGTAGCAGCCACGGTGCTGCGTTCACTGTCTCCAGTTCACCGTCAGGAGAGTTACTGTAGCAGCCACGATGCTGCGTTCACTGTCTCCATTTCACCGTCAGGAGAGTTACTGTAGCAGCCACGATGCTGCGTTCACTGTCTCCATTTCACCGTCAGGAGAGTTACTGTAGCAGCCACGGTGCTGCGTTCACTGTCTCCAGTTCACCGTCAGGAGAGTTACTGTAGCAGCCACGATGCTGCGTTCACTGTCTCCATTTCACCGTCAGGAGAGTTACTGTAGCAGTCACGGTGCTGCGTTCACTGTCTCCAGTTCACCATCAGGAGAGTTACTGTAGCAGCCACGGTGCTGCGTTCTGTATCTGGTTCCCCAGCAATACACCCACCGTTGTTCTTGAAATATGCGAAGGACACACAGACAGACAGACACACAGACAGACAGACAGCTTTATAGTTAGATACAGAAACTATCAAAACGCAGACAGACCCTGGATGTATTATTGACGAGCCCTCGGTGCAGCTCTACTTCTTGGTCCTCTCATGTTGGACTGAGGCAGACTGGACGCTACAGTGACTCACTGTCGCCTCTCGAGGTACAAGTAGGCTAGTACTACAAGAAAGTCAGGGCCGGACCTTGCTGGTTGGCAGTAGATATCTCTGCAGCACAATACATTGACGTATTTGGCATAACCTCAAAACTGTTACTTCTTCACATTCTTTTGATAATGTTAATTAATTGTTGTAATGTTTTAAACTAAAACTCTGGTCAGATCTTACATGTTGCACCTTTAAAGAACCTGGACCAAAAGAACAAACTCTTTTCTGTTGCCTCCACACTGATTTCCACTGTATTTATTCTATTTTGTAACTGCTCTGTATATATTCTGTTTTTATGTCTTTGAAGCACTTTGTAAAGTTGTTTTTGAAAAGTGCTTATTATTATTATTATTATTATTATTATTATCATAATAATAATAATAATAATTATTATTATTATTATTATTATTGATTGAGTATGTAACTTTAGCTGAAGCAGCCACTGTGGCCACAAGTGACTCTTATGGGGTAATGTTGAATGCTATGCTAACAGTGATTTGGTAGCACAAGTGGAGAATATTCATCAAGTCAGTGAACTGATTCAGTAATGTCAGTTGCACAACAACATCAATCTAAAGTGTTAACATTAGCATTAGCTTGTGTTGTGCCGGTGTAAAATATTTCAAACCGGTTTGATATTAAGCCAAACACCGGACCGGACTGGTGTACCGAATTTAACCACGAGGTGTCGCACTTGACTCAGCGGCCGCAGAGAGCCCATGAATGAGAGTGGAGCGACTCCAGTCCACTTGGTGGCAGTAATGCACCTCTAAGCTGGTTTACCAACCGTCAATAAACACTAAAGAAGTAGAAGAAACGGCACCACATTACACCTTACCTCGTGTGTTTTTGGGCTCATCTCTTTCGTTGGCTTCAAATCCAAAATGTTGCCATGTTTCAGCAGTTTTAGTTTTCTTTGAGACCAGCTCTGCCGTTTCTCGTCTCGTCACCCCAAAAAACACATGAACTTTCTAGTAAACAAACCTCTTCTTGTTTATAAACCAACACAATATCATAATATTACGTTAATCACGTTGTCATATTGCTTATTAGTAATGCAATACAGGCTGGATTTAGCTCTGTGACTCTGTCGGCACAGGTTGTTGATGTAGGATACTTTTTAATTTGCCAGAATTTGTCATAATGAGTTCCGCCCAATAGCATAAAATCAAACCAGTTTAAACTCGTACACCGGACCGGACCGGACCGGCAAAACCGAAAATCGACCCAACTCTAGCATTAGCCACCGTAAACTACTGGTCATACGAGACAAAGCTTGTCGTTGTAAAACCCCTGAGTGTGTTGAATCCAGCAATGGTGCATTTTATTACTAATGAAGTCAAGTTGGGTTCCATCATCTTGTTGTTAAGTCTTTCCTTTTATTCTGTTACTTACAGAAGGAAACTCAGGTGTTTCTCTCTCTTGTTGCTGTAGAGAAGAGTAGTAACAGGAAATACACAGCTTCCACCAATAACAGCTCAATCAGGAGAGACCCAGTATCGATAGAACAGCAATTTATTACATGATGCATGGTGAGAAGAATAGTGCAAAGTCTTTGGCGATTAGACTCCATCGTGACGTAATATATAAAAGGGGGTAGTGATGCCGTGATGAGATTAGGATATATTCCCCCCTTGGAGTCTAGACACTGGTGGTGGTGGTGAAGGGAGTACTGAAGATCCAATGAAGGGATGTGGAGCAGGCCTGGGCTCTGAATATGAAGAAGACTGGAGGTGATGGGGTGGAGGCGGGTTGCATCGAGCCGCTCTGAATGAGAACTGACGCAGCAGAGAGGAGAACGGTTTTAAAATGTGATTGCAACGATATGATTGGCTCAGAGAGAGCGTGGCAGAATCTGTTTGGTTATTAAGAATGAACCACCCACAGTCAGCTGATAGAGTAGGAGCCAGTAGAGATAAGAGAGACAGAAAGGTTGTGAATGAAAGAGTGTAAAGAGGTCTTCCTGTCTGAACTTTCGCATAAGCTTCATCGGTCTGATGAATAAATAACAGCAGAATGGTAGAATTCAGACTTTTTAACAGATCTTATACACACCAAAGATCAATGTTATGTTTTTAATGCTGATACACTGATAACATCTTTCTGATGATATTATGTTGAAAATAATGCAACCTCATTGGTTCTTTAATTGTGTTTGTGAGCTGAATACGTTTGATTCTCAGAAAGTGTTAATGACAAAACGCCATGCAGTCATCAAAATATCTAATCATATGAATGTTTAATTATGTACAGGTCTAATATTATTACGTGATTTGTTTCATTTCTCTACCGTTTGGCAGCAGTCAGTGAATTTTCCCATTTATTGATGTGAACCTGACAGCAGCAGGTAGCAGCAAAGAGAGGTCAACTTTATCAACTGTATTATTATTACTTAATTCACTGAGTTTCAAAAATGCTTTTCTAATCAAGAAGGCCTCATGCTAACTTTGTGGAGACAGACCTGGGATCAGATCTCACTGACAGACTGGACATTATAGAAACCTCAATGTTACTACATGTTCTCTCTCTTCATCTGCAAGATTAAAGAAAAACAAAGATTAAAAGACTGCAGGTTTGAGAGAGAGTGATGAGAATTATTGTTTCATGTCAAACAGTGAGATAAGATTAGCTGAACCACTGATGTGAGGAGCAAATGATAATCAAAGAAGTATATATCAAACTGTTTAGTCATCAAATGCATGAAGTAAATATAAACTGTCCTCTTTCATAATAACATATTTTGTCATTTTTGTGTCATGACAGACTTTCTGACTGTGGACTCTCAGATACTCACTGTGAAGTTGTGGCCTCAGCTCTGAAGTCCAACCCCTCCCATCTGAGAGAGCTGGACCTGAGTGAAAACAACCTGCAGGATTCAGGAGTGAAGCTGCTGTCTGCTGGACTGGAGAGTCCAAACTGTAGACTGGAGTCTCTGAGGTCAGTTCACTGACTGTAGCTTATGTATTTTGTACACACACTCTCTACACACTGGCTCTGCTCCAGATGGCTCTAGAGAGAGACGTTCAGTTTTCACGTTGGCCACCGTAGCTCTCCAACACGCTTGGCACACAGGAGAGGCTTCAGTTGGTTGTAATCTCCTCACTTTACTGCTAGATACCTCCAGATCCTACACACTGGACCTTTAACCACAGACCTTATTTCAGGCATCTAACTAAAAACCCATTGACTTCCAGACGAGGGAACAGGAAGTGCTAAAATGCTAACTCATTTCCAGGTTTTAGGACTCATTCCTGTAGCTCTCTATTTGAATATGTCTAAAGGTGCAGCACTCTCCAACAAACACGTATTGCACCAACTTAAAGGCACATAAGTGATGATTATGAGCGACACCATCTAATTAGAGGTTTCTATGGTTCTAAGTTATTCCCATGTTCTTTTTGAAAGCAGATCTAACTGTGCTCTGTTTTCATGTCAGCAATGTCTAATTATTTGAAGCCGCAGACATTTAGATTACAACAAGAACCAAATAAATATTCTGCATCAGAAACCTCTTTGCAGGTTCATATTTTGTTTTCAAGTCTATCTGAATACAATACTCACATGTTCATATGTACATTCAAAGAGTTATTGATGTCTGTCATCATTCCTTCTGTCTGTGAAGCAATCCCCGTATAACCTGAGTGTTACGAGATGAGGACTAAATCCACAGTCTTGTTCTGTGTAAAATGACCTGTAAAGTTGATCTTAAACTAATCGGAGGCTTCAGCAGTCTGAGTTAGATGTATTAGGGCTGGGTGACTTGGAGAAAATCAAATATCATGATATTTTTTACCAAATACTTAGATATCGATATTGCGAAGTTAAAACCAGGAAAAGACAACACTTATACCATATGACAATATTAAGACATCAAAATCTAAGATGATATCTCGTCTCATATCACGATATTGATATAATATGGATCTATTGCCCAGCCTTAGTATGTATCCAGTAAGTATGTTGTGTTTGACAGTTTCCTTGTTGAGCTGCAGGAGGATTAGTAACACAAAGAGGGAATTTGGTACTAAACAGTCTGTAACTTTGGTAAACACTAGAGGTGGGAAAAAAATGTATTCACCTATGTATCGCAATTTTTTTTTAGGATTTTGAAAAAGATGTTTTAATGCCAGAATCGATATATCTGCTTCATCTGAGTCTATGTGGAGGTAGAAGGAAGTTACCGCTTTTATTGTTATAGTCTGAGTGACGTGACGTCATATCCGTTCCGTATCCATCAACCAAAACAAACCTCAGAAAGTATAAAATGCTGGAGGGTCGTCGTGGATACGACCTGCACCCTCACATGTTAAATCCAAAGTGGTAAACACTACACATCCAGTAAAGGATGGAAACACTTTGGGTTTCACACATTGCAGGAAAAGCAGAGCTAGATGATGTGAAAGTTGTGGTGACACTAAACTGCAGACATAAGGCTGATATTATACTGATCCACACTGAGTATCTTAATGCTAAAGGACATTTTCTTTTTCAGTGGTTTAGTCCATTGACTGTAGCAGAGCAATGTTGAGCTACACATTTAAAAACTTCATATATCACAACACCTGACTTTCATCACGTTAAAATTAATTATAAAACAATACATAAATATAAAGAATAAATAAATAATCTCTATTTCAGCTATCAGACAATAACAAATATATTCACTATTTGTTTTTTCTCTAAATTTTATGAAGCTATATGATGCTTATACTGACTGAAGAGTTTAAACTGAAGATGCTTTGATTTTATGACTCCACTATTCCTAAAATATATATTATAGATGTCTTATCTTAAATATCTTTTGTTCACATTTCCCCAAAATCCATCCTGACATATTTGACATCTTTATCAACGTTGAGATGTTGAGTTGAATCTTGAATCAGTTTCTGTGGTTTTTATTAGTGTTTGGCTGCTCAACATGAGTTTGTATAGATCACAGGTAGCCAACACGGGGCCCGCGGGCACCTGGTCGCCCGCAGGGACCGCGTGAGTCGCCTGCATGTTCTACAAATAGCACGAGTCACCATGGAGCTCCGTCTAAGTTTTAGGGGTCTCCAACACGTCGCTCGCTCGCGACCAGTAGCTCGCCAAAGGTTCAAAGAATATGTAATAGTGATGTCGGCTCTTTACAGTGAATGATGGGAACCGGATCCCGTCCGAGAGCCGGTTTCTTTTCTTAAATGAATACAAGGCAGAATGATAGGATCTTCTCACCATGCACGCACTGACTGTGACTGGATGTTGTGTTAATGACGTGCGTGCGGTGCCGGTGATGATAGTGGGAACAGTACCAGTCGTAAGAGACAAGTTGACAATATTCAACATTGTAGGTCCCAGCCATGGCCATAGATCGACGCACGGAGATTTCATTGCAGAATTTACAGATGTAGCTGGGAGCGAGGAACTCATTTTATATCTAATCTCATCTATTTTTCTGCAAAAGAAATCTAAGAAATCATGTGCTGTAAAGGATGAGCTGTTAGCAGCGGCTGTTTTTGGGTGAGTTTGGCTACAGTGTGAAAGAGAAATCTAGGATTGTGTTTATTGTTACCGATTAATCGAGAGAAATAAGCTGTTTTGGCAGCGGACAGAGCACGCTTGTAAATTAAGACACACTCATGCCATGGTAGGTAGTTTACTTCCAGTTTTGATTTACGCCATTTGCGTTCCGATCTCCTGCAGGCTTGTTTAAGAGCACGTGTTTCATCATTAAACCACGGTGTAGACCTCTGTGAGCGTCTGGTTTTAGTAGTAAGAGGTGCGACTGAATCTAGAAGATTAGAAAGGGCTGTGTTTAAGTCATTAGAACAGTTTTCAACAGGACCTGTGGCTGTAGTGAAAGGAGCCAGAACCACAGGTAATCGCTCACCAAGTTCAGTTATAGTCGACGGACCGATATGGCGAGTGGTGACTACAACAGCACCCGTATTACGTGGACAGGCTGATGATGCTTCGAATTTAATAAGAAAATGATCCGACATCACCGATGTGACGGGAGAGACAGTCACGGCAGCTACATCTATTCCACGAGACAGTATCAGATCGAGGGTGTTACCACTGGAATGAGTGGGTTCATGTACAGACTGAATGAAACCAAAAGTATGGAGGAGGGCCAAAAAGGCTTTACATAGAGGATCATCAGCCTTATTCAGGTGAATATAGAAATCACCAATAATTACAATCTCATCAGAATGAGTGATAATGTCTGAGAGAAATTCTCCGAATTCTTCTAAAAACTGTGAATAAGGGCCAGGCGGTCTGTAAAGTACCACAAGATGGAGCCTGCTGCCCCGGACACGGCAATTCATGGTTAATGGAGATGATTTTAATACAAGAGACTCAAATGAGTTAAATTTAGTATCAAGTTCACACAAAAGAAGCTTATTCAGCTGGTTTGGGTGGAGCTGAGCGATGTGAATAAATGATACTAATAATATAAAATATGAGGAGCTTTCGGCCACTTTCATTTAGTCAAAGTAGCTCTCAGAGGAAAAAAGGTTGGAGACCCCTGGTATAGATGGATCCACTGGTGGAGCTGTCAGAGTTTAAGAGGTGAAGTCACTACGTCTTTATTGAAGTAGCAGCACGTTGTCATTAATATTAATGAGAGCTCTGTTTCACTCTTTGTATTTTACAGTTTTTAACCTGCATCCTGTTGGCTTCAGGTGTTTGGAGTTTACATTTTATAAACTTCTACATTCTAAACCTTCTTCAGCTCTGAACACATTATTAAACATTGAATGATTTCAAGCAGGAACGTTGTCTTCTAAACTTACATCATTTATTCTTTATTCAGATTGAGGTACTGCAGTTTGTCAGAGATCAGCTGTGATTCTCTGGCCTCAGCTCTGAAGTCCAACCCCCCCCATCTGAGAGAGCTGGATCTGAGTGAAAACAAGCTGCAGGATTCAGGAGTGAAGCTGTCTGGTTTTCTGGAGAGTCCACACTGTAGACTGGAGACTCTGAGGTCAGACACCATGTTTTACTTGTGTACTGAGATTAATATGATGTGGAAGTTGTGGTGACACTAAACTGCAGACATAAGGCTGATATTATACTGATCCACACTGAGTATCTTAATGCTAAAGCACATTTTCTTCTTCAGTGGTTTAGTCCATTGACTGTAGCAGAGCAATGTTGAGCTACACATTTAAAACCTTCATATATCACAACACCTGACTTTCATCATGTTAAAATAAATTATAAAAAAATACATAGATATAAAGAATAAATAAATAATCTCTATTTCAGCTATCAGACAATAACAAATATATTCACTATTTGTTTTTTCTCTAAATGTTATGAAGCTATATGATGCTTATACTGACTGAAGAGTTTAAACTGAAGATGCTTTGATTTTATGACTCCACTATTCCTAAAATATATATTATAGATGTCTTATCTTAAATATCTTTTGTTCACATTTCCCCAAAATCCATCCTGACATATTTGACATCTTTATAAACGTTGAGATGTTGAGTTGAATCTTGAATCAGTTTCTGTGGTTTTTATTAGTGTTTGGCTGCTCAACATGAGTTTGTATAGATCACAGGTAGCCAACACGGGGCCCGCGGGCACCTGGTCGCCCGCAGGGACCGCGTGAGTCGCCTGCATGTTCTACAAATAGCACGAGTCACCATGGAGCTCCGTCTAACTTTTAGGGGTCTCCAACACATCGCTCGCTCGCGACCAGTAGCTCGCCAGAGGTTCAAAGAATATGTAATAGTGATGTCGGCTCTTTACAGTGAATGATGGGAACTGGATCCCGTCCGAGAGCCGGTTTCTTTTCTTAAATGAATACAAGGCAGAATGATAGGATCTTCTCACCATGCACGCACTGACTGTGACTGGATGTTGTGTTAATGATGTGCGTGCGGTGCCGGTGATGATAGTGGGAACAGTACCAGTCGTAAGAGAGAAGTTGACAATATTCAACATTGTAGGTCCCAGCCATGGCCATAGATCGACGCACGGAGATTTCATTGCAGAATTTACAGATGTAGCTGGGAGCGAGGAACTCATTTTATATCTAATCTAATCTATTTTTCTGCAAAAGAAATCTAAGAAATCATGTGCTGTAAAGGATGAGCTGTTAGCAGCCGGCTGTTTTTGGGTGAGTTTGGCTACAGTGTCAAAGAGAAATCTAGGATTGTGTTTATTGTTACCGATTAATCGAGAGAAATAAGCTGTTTTGGCAGCGGACAGAGCACGCTTGTAAATTAAGACACACTCATGCCATGGTAGGTAGTTTACTTCCAGTTTTGATTTACGCCATTTGCGTTCGATCTCCTGCAGGCTTGTTTAAGAGCACGTGTTTCATCATTAAACCACGGTGTAGACCTCTGTGAGCGTCTGGTTTTAGTAGTAAGAGGTGCGACTGAATCTAGAAGATTAGAAAGGGCTGTGTTTAAGTCATTAGTACAGTTTTCAACAGGACCTGTCGCTGTAGTGAAAGGAGCCAGAACCACAGGTAATCGCTCACCAAGTTCAGTTATAGTCGACGGACCGATATGGCGAGTGGTGACTACAACAGCACCCGTATTACGTGGACAGGCTGATGATGCTTCGAATTTAATAAGAAAATGATCCGACATCACCGATGTGACGGGAGAGACAGTCACGGCAGTTACATCTATTCCACGAGACAGTATCAGATCGAGGGTGTTACCACTGGAATGAGTGGGTTCATGTACAGACTGAATGAAACCAAAAGTATGGAGGAGGGCCAAAAAGGCTTTACATAGAGGATCATCAGCCTTATTCAGGGGAATATAGAAATCACCAATAATTACAATCTCATCAGAATGAGTGATAATGTCTGAGAGAAATTCTCCGAATTCTTCTAAAAACTGTGAATAAGGGCCAGGCGGTCTGTAAAGTACCACAAGATGGAGCCTGCTGCCCCGGACACGGCAATTCATGGTTAATGGAGATGATTTTAATACAAGAGACTCAAATGAGTTAAATTTAGTATCAAGTTCACACAAAAGAAGCTTATTCAGCTGGTTTGGGTGGAGCTGAGCGATGTGAATAAATGATACTAATAATATAAAATATGAGGAGCTCTCGGCCACTTTCATTTAGTCAAAGTAGCTCTCAGAGGAAAAAAGGTTGGAGACCCCTGGTATAGATGGATCCACTGGTGGAGCTGTCAGAGTTTAAGAGGTGAAGTACTCTTAGATACCACTAGTACGTCATGTCCGGTTGCAGCCAGTGAGTGCGAGGGACGCTGAGGACGCTGAACTCTAAAGTAATTATAACCAGAAAACAAGGTGAATCGTTCAAAATGAACTAATTCCTGGAATTTTCTTAAACCATCAAAGAAGTTGAACCGAAGCTGGAACGATTCTGATGTCTAAAAAAACGAAAAAGAAGACGCAAATTGCCTCACCTGTTACACCTGAGAGAACCAGGATGGAAGCCGACGCTTCACAGTGGGGTAATCAACCTGAATTTGCTGCATTAATCCGCTCAATAATAAGAGAGGAACTAAACGAAGCAATTGATAAATTGCAGCCTCAACTGGATTTCTTAAAAGTCGGACTGAAGGAGTGCAAAGACAAACTGTTTGATGTCGAGCTGGCGCTGTCGGGCACGCAAGAAAAAATGAATGAGGTGGAGGGAGAAAGTTTGTAATGTGCTCAAAAAAGAAAACAAAGAACTGAGAGAAAAAACTGAGAGGTTGGAAATTTTCAGCCGCAGATTCAACATCAGAGTGTTTGGCCTCGACAAAGATGTGGAAAAGGGAAATCCTACGGAATTCATGGCATCATTCTTTGAAGAGGTGTTTAAAGATAAAAATCTTCCTTGCCTACCTGAGGTGGAAATCGCGCACAGAGTGGGGCCTGCAACAAAATCTGGGCCCAGACCGATGATCGTAAGAATGCAAAGATACTTGGCCAAAGACGCTATTTTACAAATAGCAAAGAAGGAGAGAGTGCTGCATTACAGGGGGATGAAAGTGAAAATCTTCCCAGACTTAACAACGGAGATGTTCAAAAGAAGAGCGCAGTTCAAAGATATCAGGATGCAACTATATCAGGCAAAGATAAAACACGGTCTGATCCATCCAGCAACACTTATCATAACTTTTAATGAAGAGACAAAATATTTCCAGGATCATAAATCAGCGGAAGCCTTCTTCAATCAAGCAATTAGACCGACACTGTCGGTCGGGTAAAGAGACGTGAAGAGATTACGCAATAAGAGAACTGCAAAGGAGTAAGTGGTCAGCGGTGGTAAGAAATAAATATAAAAAGAAAACGACTGCATGTGAAAATGAACTGAACTGAACTGGACTAAATGCCTCTAACGAGTAAAGAGGACATAAACAATGAGGACATGGGTATCGATAAATATGGATTGAACAAGGCATAATAGAGTTTAAAAGTTTGAGTTAAAAATGTTGAAGGATGCCATGGGAAAATTAAAATTTGTTGGATTATAATGAACTGGATAATTAATTTCATGCATTTAGAATAGTATAAGATTTAATTTCAAAAACATAGTGGCCTCATTTTGTTTTGCTTTGCTTTGTTATATGTGAATTAAAATTAGAACCTAAGTCCACATGTACATTTCATAAAGGCCAACGGGTTTTATTAAAAATTGTAACACATGATCTCAAAACAAAACCTTTAGTTGAACTGTATTTTGTGGCAAATTAAAAAATGGTAGAGCACAAGTAGGCCTATTTAAAACAGTAATGTTGTTTTTTATGTTGTTTATACCAGAGTAGGAATTTTTGTTACAAATTAAGAATACAAATCTAAATAATATTTAATTTAATTTATAACAGCTTTAAAGTCACTGAGTTAAGTAAGAAGAAATACGAACTTAAAAAGGTGTTCAGCTTCCTTAGGATTGCAATCAAGACAGTTAGAGTGGCAATACAACACATTATGTGTGAATTTGTGTATATGAGTGTATGTATGTGTATATGTTTAAATGCAGTTACTAACTGTAATTGGTGTTGCTCCGGTATTGAGTTTATCAAAATGAAACAAAAAGAAAAATCTTTGGTAAATGTCACATAAACTGCCCAAGAAAGGTCTTAAAATTGCCCATATAAACATATGTAGTATCAGGAATAAATTAACTGAAGTAGCAGATGTACTATTATTAAATAATTTACATATATTGGCAGTATCAGAGACTCATTTAGATTCTACATTTGAGGATACATCACTGATGATACATGGATATAATATTTTTAGAAAAGACAGGAATGCACATGGAGGAGGGGTTGCTTTCTATATTCAAAGTCATATACCTGTTAAAGTGAGGCAGGATCTAATGTCATCAGATATTGAAGTACTCTGGCTACAAGTTTGTTTGAAACATCTTAAGCCGATATTAATAGGATGTTGTTATAGACCCCCCAGTGCTAACAGTTGGTATTCAGACAAAATTTGTGAAATGTTGGATCATGCTAGAAGTACAAGTCACGAAATATATTTTATGGGAGACTTAAATATAGATTGGAATTCATTTTGCTGTCCAATGAAAATGAAATTAATGAGTGCATCCGCAGCTTGTGGACTATCGCAGGTCATTAATAAACCAACGAGAATATGTTTGAAGTCTGATGGCACTCGAGTAGCTACCTGTATTGACCACATTTTTATATATACACCTGAGTTTTGCTCTAACTCCATATCTGTGCCAATTGGCTGTAGTGACCACAATCTCATTGCAATTGTGAGGAAAACAAAAGTTCCCAAGCCTGGTCCAAAAGTACTAAGGAAAAGATCATTTCAGAGGTTTAATCAAGCCAGATATGAGGAAGATGTTAAACATGCTAACTGGTCAAAGGTGTTCTTAGAAAAAGATCCAGATGAAGCATTGCAGGCTTTCAATGGAATTTTAATGACGATTGTAGACTATCATGTACCTTTAAAGAAGTTCACGGTTAAAAACGTTAACACCCCATGGTTGGATAAGGAATTAAAGGAACACATGAGGGAAAGGGATCAAGCAAAATTAACAGCAATTTCATCGAGCCTTAAATCGGATTGGCAAATATACTGCAAACTAAGGAATTTTGTTACAAAATCAAATAAGAAGAAAAAGAAACTGTATTATGAAAATAGAATAAATGAAATCAAACATGATAGTAAACAATTATGGAATACTTTGAATTATCTACTGAGAGGAAATACTAAGTCCACCCCGTCTTATTTAGAAGTAGGAGGGGAATTTTTTACGAAGCCGAAAGACATAGCAAATCATCTAAACAGTTATTTCATAACCAATATTGACAAGTTAAAAAGCACTGTACTGCCAAATAATACAGATTTATCATATACGTTAATTGATCATAATATGGAAGGCAAACAGTGTAGCTTTGAATTCAAGAAAGTGAGTGTCGCTAAAGTTGAATTAATGTTAATGACTTGTAAGGATAAACCACCTGGGGTTGACGATCTTGATAGCAAGCTGCTAAGGCCCATAGCTCCACTAATTGCTCCGATGGTCACACATATTATTAATCTATGTTTTAATGAAAATGTATGTCCACAAGCATGGAAAATATCCAAAGTAGTGCCAATACCAAAAAATAAAAAGTTGCCGTTTTCTGAATCCAATAGTCGACCTATCAGTTTATTACCTATTTTGAGTAAGATAATGGAAAGAATTGTTTATGAACAGATGCAGTCTTATTTTTCCAATAATAATTTAATCACCAATTTCCAACATGCATATAGAAAAAAATATTCGACAGCCACAGCCTTGACTCAAATGGTTGATGACTGGTTTAAGGAAATAGAGGAGAGGAAAATTATAGGAGTAATTTTGCTTGATTTTTCTGCGGCTTTCGATATCATGGATCATGAGTTAATGTTGAAAAATTTAAAAGTTATGGTTTTTCTCAGTCTGCATTATTGTGGATAAATAGTTATTTGAGCGATAGAAGGCAAATGGTGTACTTTAATGGAAGTTATTCAGATGTTAAACATGTGAAACATGGAGTGCCTCAGGGAAGTTGTCTTGGGCCACTTCTGTACACAATTTTCACTAATGATCTTCCTTTAGTATTACAAAAGGCAAGTATCTCGATGTATGCTGATGACTCCACAATATATTTAGCAGAAGCAAAAATTAGTGATTTAAATATAAATTTAGATCGGGAGTTGAAGTTGGTTTTGGATTGGATCAACAGTAATAAACTTATTTTGAATGTGTCTAAAACAACCAGTGTTGTAATTGGAACCAACTACTCTTTATGTTTAAAACCAAAGCTTGGTCTTAGTATAAGTAACATGTTAATAAAGCAGGTAGAAGAAACCAAACTTTTGGGAGTTATCATAGAAAGTAAATTGTCATGGGATAAACACATGCAGAGAGTGGTAACTAAAATGGGAAACACTTTGTCTGTAATTAAGAGATGTGCAAAATATCTGACGAAACAAACAATCAAACAAGTAATTCAAGCTTTGGTTTTATCTCATCTGGATTATTGTTCAACAGTTTGGTCAAATACTTCATTAGGTAATATAAGAAAATTACAACTGGTCCAGAATAAAGCAGCACGTGTAGCTCTTTCTTGTGGGTGGAGAACAAATGTTATTAAAATGCATGAATGTCTCTCTTGGTTTGAAGTAAAAAATAGATTGTTGTATTTATTGGTGGTTTTCATTAAGAATGTCATAAGAGCAAAGACCCCATTTATTTTTTACCAAAAACTATCCTTTAGTACACATGCACACAATTATTCCACAAGGCATGCTGCTGCAGGTTGTTTTGCTTTACCTAAATCCAAAACCAAATCAGGTCAACGTACAACATCATACAGAGTAATGCAAGAATGGAATACACTCCCAAATCATATCACGAAACAAAATGACATATATGGTTTTAAAAAAATACTAAAAGAGCATTACTTAAGAAGAAACTTCATTAATTAATAGGTATTCTTTGGTGTGTAAGTGTGTTATGGGCTTTCCATGTTAAATGATTATATTTATCTGTTAGAATATGATAGATTCAGTCGGAGCCTTTCTATTTTCTTTCCATTTTCTTTATATTTGGGTTATTTAAACTGTTCCAGTTGTTATTGTTTTATTTACAGTAGACGTGCATTACGATGTGTTCTGTTAGTGTATGATGATGAGTAGTGTGAATGTGCATTTTTGTATTGTCACCATGTAAACTATGTGGACCCCAGGAAGAATATCTGCTGCTATGCAAAAGCTAACGGGGATCTAAATAAACAAACAAACAAACAAGTCACTACGTCTTTATTGAAGTAGCAGCACGTTGTCATTAATATTAATGAGAGCTCTGTTTCACTCTTTGTATTTTACAGTTTTTAACCTGCATCCTGTTGGCTTCAGGTGTTTGGAGTTTACATTTTATAAACTTCTACATTCTAAACCTTCTTCAGCTCTGAACACATTATTAAACATTGAATGATTTCAAGCAGGAACGTTGTCTTCTAAACTTACATCATTTATTCTTTATTCAGATTGAGTGGCTGCAGTTTGTCAGAGATCAGCTGTGATTCTCTGGCCTCAGCTCTGAAGTCCAACCCCCCCCATCTGAGAGAGCTGGATCTGAGCTTCAACTACAAGCTGCAGGATTCAGGAGTGAAGCTGCTGTGTGGTTTTCTGGAGAGTCCACAATGTAGACTGGAGACTCTGGGGTCAGTTCACTGACTCTCTGTTACTATTAGAGATCTTATATGTTTAATTAACAATTGAACCTGATTTATGTACAAACATAACTTACATCCATAAAGTTGTTAATGTCCTTT
>CAKAOJ020000975.1:12500-15071 GCA_916701645.2 Sebastolobus alascanus | reverse complement strand
AGGCGGAGAAGAAGAAGACGGGTTTTTTCTGGATGTTCAAAGGTGTTTGCAGGGTAGAGGAGGCTGCTGGATGTTCAGCTCAGGTTGGACAACAGAAGCTCCCTCTTCCTCCCCCCTTCACCTCTCCTCCCTTCCTCCACCCTCACCTCCATCGCCCTCTTTGTCTCCCACCTTCCTCCCCCCCACCTCCCTCCTCATCTACCTCAGGTACCTCAGGTGCGACTGTGGCTCAGAGGTAGGTAGAGCAGGTCGTCCACCAATCTGAAGGTCGATGGTTCGATCCCTTTGCTCCGGTCACATGTCGATGTGTCCTTGAGCAAGACACTTAACCCCAAACTGCTCCCGAAGGCTGAGCCATCGGTGTGTGAATGAGAGGTTTCTCCTGGTGATCAGGTATATATACTGTATGTATACATATACTGTATATATGTATATGTATATATACAGTATATATATATATGTGTGTGTGTGCACATATATACAGTATATATATATATATATATATATATATTAATACAAATAAATTATTAATAAATTAAAAAATAAATAAATAAAAAGTCAAATATAATTTTGATATGTCTGTCTCTCTGAATAAATGTATACAGTATAAATACAACTGTATGACATTATGGTGGCTATAAAGTAGAAGTACTGGTATCTGTTTAAGTTGTGATTTAAACAACGCTGAAGCTGATCAATAAAACGATCAATGTTACGTAATAAAAGATGTTCCAAATGGTATTTTAGGCGCTGGTTAACAACATGAGCCGGTTCTGTAATAAACAATGATATTTTACAGTTAAAACCAGGTGACCTTCATGACTGAGGGGCTCGTGATTATTTTTTAATATTAGCAGTATTTACTGGTAATTAAGTTTAATTTATTTTTTTATAGATAATAAACAATATTATAAAAGTAAAAATAATGTATGTAGGTGAAGAACTCTGACTAGTCACAATGACGTTGTAGATATCTGGAATAAGAACTCTGACTAGTCACAATGTAGTTGTAGATATCTCTGTTAATTCCTGATAGTCAAGCTGAGCTATTAAATGTTAAAACGGCTCGCCATACAAAGTGTTCAGAAAATTAACAGCATTTCATTCGTTACATGTGTACAAAGTTTATTATCATTCTTAAAAGGTTTTATGAGCTGAAATGAGAGTTCAGATTTTGCAGAATACAGGCTGATGTTTCACTGAACATGTTGTTTTTAATTTGGTCCCAGTGTGATGATGATGATGATGATGATGATGATGATGATGATGATGATGATGAGGATGATGTGGGGGGGGGGGCTGGAATGTATCTCTATGACACCACCTGTCATTTCATCACATTGTGATGTGATGTCATCACATTCTTATGACATCACAGTGTGATGACATCACATCACATTCCCGTGATGTCATGGGAATGTGATGTGATGTCATCACATTCTTATGACATCACAGTGTGATGACATCACATCACATTCCCATGACATCACAGTGTGATGTCATCAGCCTTCCTTTTATGTTGGCTTTGAAATTTTCATCCTTTGATATAGGATTCTTGTGGACAGACCAACACATTTGAATCTCTCACACTTGCTGATATTGTTAGCTAACTGGTAACCAGTTTAAGATTTACGAGCAACGAGGGTGACTGCTTAAATCTCAATGGGAAACGGACTGTTGTTACCAAGCTCTTCGGAGCTGATGATCGTAATAGATGAACTCCTAGAGAGCGAAGAAGCCTGGGAGGCAAAATACAACTCTGTGAAGGAGCTCTCAGAAAGAATGACCAAGAGAGAAAAGCGCTGGCAGAGGAGACTTCAACAACTCGAGGACGAAAACAAGGACTTGAAAGACAAGTTGGAGCTGGTTGTGAAAGACAGGAAACTACAACAGTTGGAAGACGACTACAAAGACCTAAACGACAAGTTCCGAAAGGTCCAGGTTGAAAAACAAGACTGTGAGACGCTGCAGGCTGAACTCCAACGGAGGGTGAACCAGTTGGAGCAACAGATCCACCAGAGTGACGCTGAAACCGTGGATCTCTGCAAGCAGCAGGCGAGTCTCCCTCAGAGGCTCACTCAGACTAGAAAAAAGCTGTGGAACAAAAGACATGTACTCTCAGACTCTTTGGAAACCTGGCATGTCAAATACAGGGAACAGAAGATGAACTTCTTTAATGTCCTGGATAAGAATAACCAGTTCTACAAGACCAAAATCAGAGAGCTGATGAACGACAACGCAAACCTTCAGGACAAGTTCAGCGTTGACCTGGCAAAGACAGAGCAGCATTTTAGGTCCACAGTCCAAATGATAGATGATGAGAAGAAGCTCCTGGAGGACATCTGTCTGGACCAGAAGGAGAAGAGGAGAGGATTCTTTTCTCGGAGGAGGACCGAGGATCGAGGGACAATGCTGGAGAAGATGAAAAGCAAAATGCTTAAGAAGATGAGGGGAAAGGAAGAGGCGGAGCTGGAAGCGGAGGTGAAACAGCGAGAAAAGCAGGACGAGGTGGAGGAAAAAAAGGAGGCGGAGAAGAAAAGTGATTGTGACAGTCAGGTAGAGGAGGCTGCT
>CAKAOJ020000975.1:0-7500 GCA_916701645.2 Sebastolobus alascanus | reverse complement strand
CTGATTAATTGTTAGGATTAAGAGGAGGTCCTTGGATCCTAAAACATCTGCAGGATGAATACATGACTGCAGATGTTTTCAGCTGCTGTTCGTAGAGAAAACCAGTTAAATACCAGCAACATGTGACGTTCTGTTACAGCACACATTTACATTATTATAGTACACGTGTTTTCAGTAGTAATACCTGATGATTTTAGTTTATATCTGACAATTAATACCCAGCTTTGAACAGATAAAGTTCAGAGACAACTTTCTGTGCATTTCTTAAACCATTTAGTGATAATTATTATAGGGTGAAGATGACGGTTAAAATATTTAATCGTGATTAATCGCATGTTTTTTATCTGTTCTAAATGTTCCTTAAAGGGAGATTAGGCAGGTATTTAATCCTCTTATCAACATGGGAGTGGACAAATATGCTGCTTTATGTAAATGTGTGTATATATTTATTATTGTAAATCAATCAACACAAAACAATGACAGATATTGTCCAGAAACCCTCACAGGTTCTGCATTTAGCATAAAACAATATGCTCAGATCATAACATGGCAAACTGCAGCCCAACAGGCAACAACAGCTGTCAGTGTGTCAGTGTGCTGACTTCACTATGACTTGCCCCAAACTGCATGTGATTATCATAAAGTGGGCATGTCTGTAAAGGGGAGACTCGTGGGTACCCATAGAACCCATTTACATTCACTGATCTGGAGGTCAGAGGTCAAGGGACCCCTTTGAAAATGGACATGACAGTTTTTCCTCTCCAACATATAGTGTAAGTTTGGAGCGTTATTTAACCTCCTTCATGACCAGCTAGTCTGACCTGGCTGGTACCGATGGATTCATCAGGTTTTATAGTTTACTATGTTACCAGGATCTTCACTCTGGCTTTAAAACTGAAAGAAATTATTGGTGCTAAAACAAATTTGTGTTAACGTTATTATCACGTTAAACGTTAACTGCAGATATTGAGCGTCATATGTCCGGTGTAATCGGTAACACCGGTGATGTCACAAGTTTATTAACCGGTGGGAAACCTTCCTCACCGTCACATCCCTACAGTAGATCATGTGATATGTAGATCATGTGATATGTGTTTTCAGATGCGTGGTAGAATGGACGGAGATTCATTCTGAAACACTTGTCTGGCTTGAGATGGTTTTCATTTTAAAACAGAAGCATATTAGTGTTGTAGAGTTTCTGATATGTTGTGAAAACAGAAAGTCAAACACACACACAGCTAACAGCAGAGATATAATCTAGAACAAGTCTGAGGAACTGGGTGTTGACAGCAGGTCTAATGTGTTCACTAAAGGAAGCTGTGTTTACATGACAACACCTGACGTTGTGTGAACTCCTTTTCTTGGCACTTAATTCTGCTGATTTGCATCCAGAAGGTCAAACAGACAAAAAGATCAGCGGCTCAAAGACGGGGAAACTTTTAAATGTGCTTTAAATGACCACTTTATCAGTACGGACATCATCAGTCTGTTATCTGCTTCTGCAATAATATCTATATCATGTGTAATATCACTGTTCATTGTGTGCAATGTTACTTCCTTTTCTGTTTTTTAGCTTAATCTTTTTATCCTTTTTTATTTTACTTATCTTATTTACTTATTTTACTAAATGTATCTTACTTTATTGTTATTCTATCAGTTAGTGGTGATAGAAATAGTACTTTTTAATTTTATACACTTGAACTTGTTGTAATTTTGAGCAATCTCTGGCACAAGAATTTCCTTCGGGATTAATAAAGTTCTATCTTGTCTTATCTACAAACACAGGCAGAATACACAGTAATACACAGTAGTACACAGTAGTACACAGTAGTACACATCACCGGCCGCCATGATAACCAACTGTTCCACAGAGCACAAGTTCTGCACAGTGAAATCACACATGTTCACTTCTAATCTAGAACAGTAATGTGATGAATAATGATCGGACAGCCTCGATGCTCTCCGCAGCATCAGCACCAGATTCAGGAGTCAGATCAGCATTTAAGAGTCGTAGTAACATCAGGATAACATCTGGCTGTACTGGATGATAAGCTGTGTTGACAATCACATGATCTACTAAGTGTTTCTCCTCCACGACACGGAGCTGTTAGCAACACGCTGCAGGACAGAAGTGGGATGAACGATCGGAGTCTCCGAGGTTTTAGTGGGAACGAGCAGAACAGAACATTCTCTCTCACGGCTCCATCGCTGCATCCACAAACACAGAGTACAGCAGCAGCGTTTCATGCTGAGGAGGTGGACGGGACTCCATTCAACTCCAACTCCTCTCTAGTACATCTAGAGAGAAACTCATTCAGTTCAACCTCCTGATGACCAAAGGAAACGCTGCTTCTGCCTTCAGAACCGAGTGGACCTGCAGCCGCGGACCTTCAGTCTGAGGACACGCTGCTCTCAGCCTTCAGGACCGAGTGGACCTGAAGCCGCGGACCTTCAGTCTGAGGACACGCTGCTCTCAGCCTTCAGAACCGAGTGGACCTGCAGCCGCGGACCTTCAGCCTGAGGACACGCTGCTCTCAGCCTTCAGAACCGAGTGGACCTGCAGCCGCGGACCTTCAGTCTGAGGACACGCTGCTCTCAGCCTTCAGGACCGAGTGGACCTGCAGCCGCGGACCTTCAGTCTGAGGACACGCTGCTCTCAGCCTTCAGGACCGAGTGGACCTGCAGCCGCGGACCTTCAGTCTGAGGACACGCTGCTTCAGCCGCGCTCTCACTTACACACTTATAGTAGTGTTGTCACCATACCAAAACTATTGGACTTTGATAAGATACGCTGCCTAAATATCTGGATACCGATACTGAAACGATACCACGACAAAAAAGCTAAAACATCAGGAAAAATAATAGAATTATAGACATTATTGTTTTATTAATTAAAAATGTTTAAATGCTTTTAAGTGGGACGAACTCCTGTTTGGTCTTCTACTTTCAACATCTACAAATATTAAAACAAAATACTTATTTGGAATATATAATATAATATATAATAATATTGAGTGTAGCTGCTAGAAAAGCAATTACTAAGAAATGGTTTAAACCAGATACCCCGTCATTAGAGAACTGGTATGATGTCATTTATGAAATATTAGTAATGGAAAGAATTACTTTCTCAATGAGGCTTCAGGAAACTAAATTCGAGGACATTTGGAAGGAGTGGAAAATAAATATTTCCCCAATACGCCCTTCTTTTGTTTCATTTTTCTTATTTTTAAATGTAATTTTTTTTTAAATTTTATTATTATTATTTATTTTATCTTTTTTCACATGAAAAGCACCCGATGTTCTATTTCTGTGTTCTATAATTTGTATTTTTTTATTTATTTTATCTAATTAAGTATCTTTATGTAAATGTCTGTTTGAGAAAAAAAACAAATAAATAAATAAAAATGGTTAAATGTAAAAATGTATTAATTTAAAAAATCAAATGATACGCAGTAATCTGATGTCCCATAAACTTTCGGTTGACTTTATAATTGCATTTATTTTTGATAATGAACACATATTTACATTTCATCTGTATTCTTTGTTATTCTAATAACTTATCTATATTGATATATATATATATATATATGTTTATTCTTAAATGGAACAACTGTAATTTCCCTCCGTGGATCAATAAAGTATTTCTGATTCTGATGTCACTCATTAAACAGCGTTTAATAAGATACTTTCTAGTATGGGTGCAACACTACTAGAGAGGCTGCTTAGGTTAAATTAAATACATGTTAATGTGGGTAAGAAGTTAATTTCAAGGTAAACTAGTGAGGTGAAGACCTGCAGGAAGCTCCTCTATTCATGTACCTGCTGCAGCAGCAAAGGTAGAACAGGTGTTATCAGCAGCTTTGTTCACTCTGTTCAGCACAATCATTATTTCACCGCTCAACACTCGGATGATAAAATAACATCTGTGGTCGGTGTAACGCTGCTCTGCAGCAGCAGTCCGCTCCTCCACCTGTCACACTGTCCCATTAACATCAACTGCGGCATCAAACACCGGTTTACAGCACGCTCACATCTGCCATCTTTAACCGTGGGACACTAAACTCTGTGCGTTCTGTCCATAAAGTTCTGTAGTTACGAGTGAAGGAGTCGCTCTCAAACACACAGAAGTAAAACACAAATACTTCTTCTTGTACATGAAGCACTTCTAAGGTACGCGTGTACTGATTTTAATTTACAGGATGTGTCTAATTCATTAAAAATAAGCAGTTTTACTCCGTTACATCCATTAATCCATCCTGACTCTGGTTCAACCTGCAGCCGAAGCTTGAACACCTGCAGCTCATCTGCTAGGTTTTAAATAAAGGTGTTAATCCTCTGACAGATCCAGCAGCAGCATCCATGTTTTATTTGGAATAAAAAGATAAATATAAAGGATGTGACTGGAGATAAAAAGCAGAGCCGCTGACGTCAGATCAGCAGCCGTACTGACAGACTGCCAGCTGATCTCTGGGAAACGCAGTGCAGAGAGAAAGAAATGCACATATGGTGACTAAAAACATGCCAGCGAAGTGTGATCGGTTAAGTGCTTTGGGGTATGTGGGACACTCGGCACCCCGAGGCCACGCCGCCGCCGCCGCCGCCGGAGCCGTGCACGGAGAGGCGGCGGCGGCGTGATGCATCATGTGTGTCATGTGGGAGGACGCGTCATGTGGAGAGCACGGATGGAAGTGAACCAGTATGAAAACAGGACAATACAGCATCATCACACCCTCGTCACTCCATCTGCTGTTGCCATAGAGACACTGGATGACTTGGTGCACACACACACACACACAAACAGATCGCTTGATTGACAAACTGCATAATGTGGAAAATATTTTAAAAACCACAGAACTATTTCATCATATTTATTATGTAATGCAACTGTCATAAAAACAGCATCCTATATAGTCTTTCCTCCATTTCTATATGAATGTATGTTTAATATCTGATGTATGTTTCTCCTTCTCCTCTCTGGTCTAGTCTTCACTGCTCACTATACTCTATATATGATGACATCATGCAGCTCATATTTAGTGAAGAAGCTGCTTCAGTTGTGTTTTATTAAAGTCCGTCTATAGAGTGATGTCGTCTCCTGCAGGTTTTATTCTCATCGGGCCGCTGGACGACAAATCTTTCTCCAAAGAATAAAGACATTTCCCTCACAGATTAGTGGTATTTTCTTTTTAATTTATAAGGGACATGTAATGTTTTATACTTCTGGTGAATATAATCCAATCAATCTTATTTCCATAGATGTATTTTGTATATACAGTTCCCTTTGTTAACACCTTATTTTGAAAAGCGGACGTAGTCCCACGTGTCTACTTCCTCTAACTTAGAGGAGCTGGAGGATGTGATGAGAGGATGTGATGAGAGGATTCACACTTTAACATCTGCTCTCAGCAGACACATCAGGCTCTCTCTAGGTCGATCTAGGACATCAGATTAAACTTTGTTACACTTTCACAAGTGTGCAGCTTTAAAGCTTTAAAGAGTAACTTTGGTATTTTTCAATCGGGACCCCGTTTCTCTGTGTTTCTGTGTCGACCGGACTGATGGGGAATTGGTGAAACTGGTCCAGCTGTTAAACGGGCTGTAATGTAATTATTTGGGTCAACCTGGTACCGTCAGTTTAATAGAGGAGGGAAAACAATCCATTCACTACAGGTTAAAAGGTGTAATACACACTACAGGCTAAAAGGTGTAATATACACTACAGGTTAAAAGGTGTAATATACACTAAAGGTTAAAAGGTGTAATACACACTACAGGTTAAAAGGTGTAATATACACTAAAGGTTAAAAGGTGTAATATACACTACAGGTTAAAAGGTGTAATATACACTAAAGGTTAAAAGGTGTAATATACACTACAGGTTAAAAGGTGTAATATACACTAAAGGTTAAAAGGTGTAATATACACTACAGGTTAAAAGGTGTAATATACACAATAGGTTAAAAGGTGTAATACACTCTACAGGTTAAAAGGTGTAATACACACTACAGGTTAAAAAGTGTAATATACTCTACAGGTTAAAAGGTGTAATACACACTACAGGTTAAAAGGTGTAATATACTCTACAGGTTAAAAGGTGTAATATACTCTACAGGTTAAAAGGTGTAATATACTCTACAGGTTAAAAGGTGTAATATACTCTACAGGTTAAAAGGTGTAATATACTCTACAGGTTAAAAGGTGTAATACACACTACAGGTTAAAAAGTGTAATATACTCTACAGGTTAAAAGGTGTAATATACGCTAAAGGTTAAAAGGTGTAATATACTCTACAGGTTAAAAGGTGTAATATACACTACAGGTTAAAAGGTGTAATATACTCTACAGGTTAAAAGGTGTAATACACACTACAGGTTAAAAAGTGTAATATACTCTACAGGTTAAAAGGTGTAATATACTCTACAGGTTAAAAGGTGTAATACACACTACAGGTTAAAAAGTGTAATATACTCTACAGGTTAAAAGGTGTAATATACACTAAAGGTTAAAAGGTGTAATACACACTACAGGTTAAAAGGTGTAATATACACTACAGGTTAAAAGGTGTAATATACTCTACAGGTTAAAAGGTGTAATACACACTACAGGTTAAAAAGTGTAATATACTCTACAGGTTAAAAGGTGTAATATACACTAAAGGTTAAAAGGTGTAATACACACTACAGGTTAAAAGGTGTAATATACACTAAAGGTTAAAAGGTGTAATATACACTACAGGTTAAAAGGTGTAATATACACTAAAGGTTAAAAGGTGTAATATACACTACAGGTTAAAAGGTGTAATATACTCTACAGGTTAAAAGGTGTAATACACACTACAGGTTAAAAGGTGTAATACACACTACAGGTTAAAAGGTGTAATACACTCTACAGGTTAAAAGGTGTAATATACACTACAGGTTAAAAGGTGTAATATACACTACAGGTTAAAAGGTGTAATATACACTACAGGCTAAAAGGTGTAATATACACTACAGGTTAAAAGGTGTAATACACACTACAGGTTAAAAGGTGTAATATACACTACAGGTTAAAAGGTGTAATATACACTACAGGTTAAAAGGTGTAATATACACTACAGGTTAAAAGGTGTAATATACACTTCAACTAGATTAAAATATATATCAAAATATGAACTTAACTGAGGCATTAGTATTTAAGATCTCTGGGGACGTATAATATGCATAAATAGTAATAATCTATGTGTAGACTAATATAAAGGGGAGGTTTTATAATTATTCAAACTTGCTTTGGTTTAATTTGTTATGTTAACAACTTCCTGTCATTAGAACATATGTTAGCAAAGCAGAACACATCAATTCAAGTACATGTTAATTTGCATTAAATATCACTTTTACTTGGTCTCCTTCACAGCTGCATGTGTTTGTGTGTCAGGTTTCAACATCTCAGGAATGTAGATAGTCATAAAACCTACAGTACGTATCTGTATCTTCATATTATTTCTGCTTCACAGCCCCCAA
>CAKAOJ020000974.1:0-11364 GCA_916701645.2 Sebastolobus alascanus | reverse complement strand
ATGTACTGTAATGTTACAGTAGGTCTCTGTATGATGGTAACATGTACTGTAATGTTACAGTAGGTCTCTGTATATTGGTTACATGTACTGTAATGTTGCAGTAGGTCTCTGTATATTGGTTACATGTACTGTAATGTTACAGTAGGTCTCTGTATGATGGTAACATGTACTGTAATGTTACAGTAGGTCTCTGTATGATGGTAACATGTACTGTAATGTTACAGTAGGTCTCTGTATGATGGTAACATGTACTGTAATGTTACAGTAGGTCTCTGTATGATGGTAACATGTACTGTAATGTTACAGTAGGTCTCTGTATGATGGTAACATGTACTGTAATGTTACAGTATGTCTCTGTATGATGGTAACATGTACTGTAATGTTACAGTAGGTCTCTGTATGATGGTAACATGTACTGTAATGTTACAGTAGGTCTCTGTATGATGGTAACATGTACTGTAATGTTACAGTATGTCTCTGTATGATGGTAACATGTACTGTAATGTTACAGTAGGTCTCTGTATGATGGTAACATGTACTGTAATGTTACAGTAGGTCTCTGTATGATGGTAACATGTACTGTAATGTTACAGTAGGTCTCTGTATGATGGTAACATGTACTGTAATGTTACTGTAGGTCTCTGTATGATGGTAACATGTACTGTAATGTTACAGTAGGTCTCTGTATGATGGTAACATGTACTGTAATGTTACAGTAGGTCTCTGTATGATGGTAACATGTACTGTAATGTTACAGTAGGTCTCTGTATGATGGTAACATGTACTGTAATGTTACAGTAGGTCTCTGTATGATGGTAACATGTACTGTAATGTTACAGTAGGTCTCTGTATGATGGTAACATGTACTGTAATGTTACTGTAGGTCTCTGTATGATGGTAACATGTACTGTAATGTTACAGTAGGTCTCTGTATGATGGTAACATGTACTGTAATGTTACAGTAGGTCTCTGTATGATGGTAACATGTACTGTAATGTTACTGTAGGTCTCTGTATGATGGTAACATGTACTGTAATGTTACAGTAGGTCTCTGTATGATGGTAACATGTACTGTATGTTACAGTAGGTCTCTGTATGATGGTAACATGTACTGTAATGTTACTGTAGGTCTCTGTATGATGGTAACATGTACTGTAATGTTACTGTAGGTCTCTGTATGATGGTAACATGTACTGTAATGTTACAGTAGGTCTCTGTATGATGGTAACATGTACTGTAATGTTACAGTAGGTCTCTGTATGATGGTAACATGTACTGTAATGTTACAGTAGGTCTCTGTATGATGGTAACATGTACTGTAATGTTACAGTAGGTCTCTGTATGATGGTAACATGTACTGTAATGTTACAGTAGGTCTCTGTATGATGGTAACATGTACTGTAATGTTACAGTAGGTCTCTGTATGATGGTAACATGTACTGTAATGTTACAGTAGGTCTCTGTATGATGGTAACATGTACTGTAATGTTACAGTAGGTCTCTGTATGATGGTGACATGTACTGTAATGTTACTGTAGGTCTCTGTATGATGGTAACATGTACTGTAATGTTACAGTAGGTCTCTGTATGATGGTAACATGTACTGTAATGTTACAGTAGGTCTCTGTATGATGGTAACATGTACTGTAATGTTACAGTAGGTCTCTGTATGATGGTAACATGTACTGTAATGTTACAGTAGGTCTCTGTATGATGGTAACATGTACTGTAATGTTACTGTAGGTCTCTGTATGATGGTAACATGTACTGTAATGTTACAGTAGGTCTCTGTATGATGGTAACATGTACTGTAATGTTACTGTAGGTCTCTGTATGATGGTAACATGTACTGTAATGTTACTGTAGGTCTCTGTATGATGGTAACATGTACTGTAATGTTACAGTATGTCTCTGTATGATGGTAACATGTACTGTAATGTTACAGTAGGTCTCTGTATGATGGTAACATGTACTGTAATGTTACAGTAGGTCTCTGTATGATGGTAACATGTACTGTAATGTTACAGTAGGTCTCTGTATGATGGTGACATGTACTGTAATGTTACTGTAGGTCTCTGTATGATGGTAACATGTACTGTAATGTTACAGTAGGTCTCTGTATGATGGTAACATGTACTGTAATGTTACAGTAGGTCTCTGTATGATGGTAACATGTACTGTAATGTTACAGTATGTCTCTGTATGATGGTAACATGTACTGTAATGTTACAGTATGTCTCTGTATGATGGTAACATGTACTGTAATGTTACAGTATGTCTCTGTATGATGGTAACATGTACTGTAATGTTACAGTAGGTCTCTGTATGATGGTAACATGTACTGTAATGTTACTGTAGGTCTCTGTATGATGGTAACATGTACTGTAATGTTACAGTAGGTCTCTGTATGATGGTAACATGTACTGTAATGTTACAGTAGGTCTCTGTATGATGGTGACATGTACTGTAATGTTACAGTATGTCTCTGTATGATGGTAACATGTACTGTAATGTTACTGTAGGTCTCTGTATGATGGTAACATGTACTGTAATGTTACTGTAGGTCTCTGTATGATGGTAACATGTACTGTAATGTTACAGTAGGTCTCTGTATGATGGTAACATGTACTGTAATGTTACTGTAGGTCTCTGTATGATGGTAACATGTACTGTAATGTTACAGTAGGTCTCTGTATGATGGTAACATGTACTGTAATGTTACAGTAGGTCTCTGTATGATGGTAACATGTACTGTAATGTTACAGTAGGTCTCTGTATGATGGTAACATGTACTGTAATGTTACAGTAGGTCTCTGTATGATGGTAACATGTACTGTAATGTTACAGTAGGTCTCTGTATGATGGTAACATGTACTGTAATGTTACTGTAGGTCTCTGTATGATGGTAACATGTACTGTAATGTTACAGTAGGTCTCTGTATGATGGTAACATGTACTGTAATGTTACAGTAGGTCTCTGTATGATGGTGACATGTACTGTAATGTTACTGTAGGTCTCTGTATGATGGTAACATGTACTGTAATGTTACTGTAGGTCTCTGTATGATGGTAACATGTACTGTAATGTTACAGTAGGTCTCTGTATGATGGTAACATGTACTGTAATGTTACAGTAGGTCTCTGTATGATGGTAACATGTACTGTAATGTTACAGTAGGTCTCTGTATGATGGTAACATGTACTGTAATGTTACAGTAGGTCTCTGTATGATGGTAACATGTACTGTAATGTTACAGTAGGTCTCTGTATGATGGTAACATGTACTGTAATGTTACAGTAGGTCTCTGTATGATGGTAACATGTACTGTAATGTTACAGTAGGTCTCTGTATGATGGTAACATGTACTGTAATGTTACAGTAGGTCTCTGTATGATGGTAACATGTACTGTAATGTTACAGTAGGTCTCTGTATGATGGTAACATGTACTGTAATGTTACAGTAGGTCTCTGTATGATGGTAACATGTACTGTAATGTTACAGTAGGTCTCTGTATGATGGTAACATGTACTGTAATGTTACTGTAGGTCTCTGTATGATGGTAACATGTACTGTAATGTTACAGTAGGTCTCTGTATGATGGTAACATGTACTGTAATGTTACAGTAGGTCTCTGTATGATGGTAACATGTACTGTAATGTTACAGTAGGTCTCTGTATGATGGTAACATGTACTGTAATGTTACTGTAGGTCTCTGTATGATGGTAACATGTACTGTAATGTTACAGTAGGTCTCTGTATGATGGTAACATGTACTGTAATGTTACAGTAGGTCTCTGTATGATGGTAACATGTACTGTAATGTTACAGTAGGTCTCTGTATGATGGTAACATGTACTGTAATGTTACAGTAGGTCTCTGTATGATGGTACATGTACTGTAATGTTACAGTATGTCTCTGTATGATGGTAACATGTACTGTAATGTTACTGTAGGTCTCTGTATGATGGTAACATGTACTGTAATGTTACAGTAGGTCTCTGTATGATGGTAACATGTACTGTAATGTTACAGTAGGTCTCTGTATGATGGTAACATGTACTGTAATGTTACAGTAGGTCTCTGTATGATGGTAACATGTACTGTAATGTTACAGTAGGTCTCTGTATGATGGTAACATGTACTGTAATGTTACAGTAGGTCTCTGTATGATGGTAACATGTACTGTAATGTTACAGTAGGTCTCTGTATGATGGTAACATGTACTGTAATGTTACAGTAGGTCTCTGTATGATGGTAACATGTACTGTAATGTTACAGTAGGTCTCTGTATGATGGTAACATGTACTGTAATGTTACAGTAGGTCTCTGTATGATGGTAACATGTACTGTAATGTTACAGTAGGTCTCTGTATGATGGTAACATGTACTGTAATGTTACAGTAGGTCTCTGTATGATGGTAACATGTACTGTAATGTTACAGTAGGTCTCTGTATGATGGTAACATGTACTGTAATGTTACTGTAGGTCTCTGTATGATGGTAACATGTACTGTAATGTTACAGTAGGTCTCTGTATGATGGTAACATGTACTGTAATGTTACAGTAGGTCTCTGTATGATGGTAACATGTACTGTAATGTTACAGTAGGTCTCTGTATGATGGTAACATGTACTGTAATGTTACAGTAGGTCTCTGTATGATGGTAACATGTACTGTAATGTTACAGTAGGTCTCTGTATGATGGTAACATGTACTGTAATGTTACAGTAGGTCTCTGTATGATGGTAACATGTACTGTAATGTTACAGTAGGTCTCTGTATGATGGTAACATGTACTGTAATGTTACAGTAGGTCTCTGTATGATGGTAACATGTACTGTAATGTTACAGTAGGTCTCTGTATGATGGTAACATGTACTGTAATGTTACAGTAGGTCTCTGTATGATGGTAACATGTACTGTAATGTTACAGTAGGTCTCTGTATGATGGTAACATGTACTGTAATGTTACAGTAGGTCTCTGTATGATGGTAACATGTACTGTAATGTTACAGTAGGTCTCTGTATGATGGTAACATGTACTGTAATGTTACAGTAGGTCTCTGTATGATGGTAACATGTACTGTAATGTTACAGTAGGTCTCTGTATGATGGTAACATGTACTGTAATGTTACAGTAGGTCTCTGTATGATGGTAACATGTACTGTAATGTTACAGTAGGTCTCTGTATGATGGTAACATGTACTGTAATGTTACTGTAGGTCTCTGTATGATGGTAACATGTACTGTAATGTTACAGTAGGTCTCTGTATGATGGTAACATGTACTGTAATGTTACAGTAGGTCTCTGTATGATGGTAACATGTACTGTAATGTTACAGTAGGTCTCTGTATGATGGTAACATGTACTGTAATGTTACAGTAGGTCTCTGTATGATGGTAACATGTACTGTAATGTTACAGTAGGTCTCTGTATGATGGTAACATGTACTGTAATGTTACAGTAGGTCTCTGTATGATGGTAACATGTACTGTAATGTTACTGTAGGTCTCTGTATGATGGTAACATGTACTGTAATGTTACTGTAGGTCTCTGTATGATGGTAACATGTACTGTAATGTTACAGTAGGTCTCTGTATGATGGTAACATGTACTGTAATGTTACAGTAGGTCTCTGTATGATGGTAACATGTACTGTAATGTTACAGTAGGTCTCTGTATGATGGTAACATGTACTGTAATGTTACAGTAGGTCTCTGTATGATGGTAACATGTACTGTAATGTTACAGTAGGTCTCTGTATGATGGTAACATGTACTGTAATGTTACAGTAGGTCTCTGTATGATGGTAACATGTACTGTAATGTTACAGTAGGTCTCTGTATGATGGTAACATGTACTGTAATGTTACAGTAGGTCTCTGTATGATGGTAACATGTACTGTAATGTTACAGTAGGTCTCTGTATGATGGTAACATGTACTGTAATGTTACTGTAGGTCTCTGTATGATGGTAACATGTACTGTAATGTTACAGTAGGTCTCTGTATGATGGTAACATGTACTGTAATGTTACAGTAGGTCTCTGTATGATGGTAACATGTACTGTAATGTTACAGTAGGTCTCTGTATGATGGTAACATGTACTGTAATGTTACAGTAGGTCTCTGTATGATGGTAACATGTACTGTAATGTTACAGTAGGTCTCTGTATGATGGTAACATGTACTGTAATGTTACAGTAGGTCTCTGTATGATGGTAACATGTACTGTAATGTTACTGTAGGTCTCTGTATGATGGTAACATGTACTGTAATGTTACAGTAGGTCTCTGTATGATGGTAACATGTACTGTAATGTTACAGTAGGTCTCTGTATGATGGTAACATGTACTGTAATGTTACAGTAGGTCTCTGTATGATGGTAACATGTACTGTAATGTTACAGTAGGTCTCTGTATGATGGTAACATGTACTGTAATGTTACAGTAGGTCTCTGTATGATGGTAACATGTACTGTAATGTTACAGTAGGTCTCTGTATGATGGTAACATGTACTGTAATGTTACAGTAGGTCTCTGTATGATGGTAACATGTACTGTAATGTTACAGTAGGTCTCTGTATGATGGTAACATGTACTGTAATGTTACAGTAGGTCTCTGTATGATGGTAACATGTACTGTAATGTTACAGTAGGTCTCTGTATGATGGTAACATGTACTGTAATGTTACAGTAGGTCTCTGTATGATGGTAACATGTACTGTAATGTTACAGTAGGTCTCTGTATGATGGTAACATGTACTGTAATGTTACAGTAGGTCTCTGTATGATGGTAACATGTACTGTAATGTTACAGTAGGTCTCTGTATGATGGTAACATGTACTGTAATGTTACAGTAGGTCTCTGTATGATGGTAACATGTACTGTAATGTTACTGTAGGTCTCTGTATGATGGTAACATGTACTGTAATGTTACAGTAGGTCTCTGTATGATGGTAACATGTACTGTAATGTTACAGTAGGTCTCTGTATGATGGTAACATGTACTGTAATGTTACAGTATGTCTCTGTATGATGGTAACATGTACTGTAATGTTACAGTAGGTCTCTGTATGATGGTAACATGTACTGTAATGTTACAGTAGGTCTCTGTATGATGGTAACATGTACTGTAATGTTACAGTATGTCTCTGTATGATGGTAACATGTACTGTAATGTTACAGTAGGTCTCTGTATGATGGTAACATGTACTGTAATGTTACAGTAGGTCTCTGTATGATGGTAACATGTACTGTAATGTTACAGTAGGTCTCTGTATGATGGTAACATGTACTGTAATGTTACAGTAGGTCTCTGTATGATGGTAACATGTACTGTAATGTTACAGTAGGTCTCTGTATGATGGTAACATGTACTGTAATGTTACAGTAGGTCTCTGTATGATGGTAACATGTACTGTAATGTTACAGTAGGTCTCTGTATGATGGTAACATGTACTGTAATGTTACAGTAGGTCTCTGTATGATGGTAACATGTACTGTAATGTTACAGTAGGTCTCTGTATGATGGTAACATGTACTGTAATGTTACAGTAGGTCTCTGTATGATGGTAACATGTACTGTAATGTTACAGTAGGTCTCTGTATGATGGTAACATGTACTGTAATGTTACAGTAGGTCTCTGTATGATGGTAACATGTACTGTAATGTTACAGTAGGTCTCTGTATGATGGTAACATGTACTGTAATGTTACAGTAGGTCTCTGTATGATGGTAACATGTACTGTAATGTTACAGTAGGTCTCTGTATGATGGTAACATGTACTGTAATGTTACAGTAGGTCTCTGTATGATGGTAACATGTACTGTAATGTTACAGTAGGTCTCTGTATGATGGTAACATGTACTGTAATGTTACAGTAGGTCTCTGTATGATGGTAACATGTACTGTAATGTTACAGTAGGTCTCTGTATGATGGTAACATGTACTGTAATGTTACAGTAGGTCTCTGTATGATGGTAACATGTACTGTAATGTTACAGTAGGTCTCTGTATGATGGTAACATGTACTGTAATGTTACAGTAGGTCTCTGTATGATGGTAACATGTACTGTAATGTTACAGTAGGTCTCTGTATGATGGTAACATGTACTGTAATGTTACAGTAGGTCTCTGTATGATGGTAACATGTACTGTAATGTTACAGTAGGTCTCTGTATGATGGTAACATGTACTGTAATGTTACAGTAGGTCTCTGTATGATGGTAACATGTACTGTAATGTTACAGTATGTCTCTGTATGATGGTAACATGTACTGTAATGTTACAGTATGTCTCTGTATGATGGTAACATGTACTGTAATGTTACAGTAGGTCTCTGTATGATGGTAACATGTACTGTAATGTTACAGTAGGTCTCTGTATGATGGTAACATGTACTGTAATGTTACAGTAGGTCTCTGTATGATGGTAACATGTACTGTAATGTTACAGTAGGTCTCTGTATGATGGTAACATGTACTGTAATGTTACTGTAGGTCTCTGTATGATGGTAACATGTACTGTAATGTTACAGTAGGTCTCTGTATGATGGTAACATGTACTGTAATGTTACAGTAGGTCTCTGTATGATGGTAACATGTACTGTAATGTTACAGTAGGTCTCTGTATGATGGTAACATGTACTGTAATGTTACAGTAGGTCTCTGTATGATGGTAACATGTACTGTAATGTTACTGTAGGTCTCTGTATGATGGTAACATGTACTGTAATGTTACAGTAGGTCTCTGTATGATGGTAACATGTACTGTAATGTTACAGTAGGTCTCTGTATGATGGTAACATGTACTGTAATGTTACAGTAGGTCTCTGTATGATGGTAACATGTACTGTAATGTTACAGTAGGTCTCTGTATGATGGTAACATGTACTGTAATGTTACAGTAGGTCTCTGTATGATGGTAACATGTACTGTAATGTTACAGTAGGTCTCTGTATGATGGTAACATGTACTGTAATGTTACAGTATGTCTCTGTATGATGGTAACATGTACTGTAATGTTACAGTATGTCTCTGTATGATGGTAACATGTACTGTAATGTTACTGTAGGTCTCTGTATGATGGTAACATGTACTGTAATGTTACTGTAGGTCTCTGTATGATGGTAACATGTACTGTAATGTTACAGTAGGTCTCTGTATGATGGTAACATGTACTGTAATGTTACAGTAGGTCTCTGTATGATGGTAACATGTACTGTAATGTTACAGTAGGTCTCTGTATGATGGTAACATGTACTGTAATGTTACAGTAGGTCTCTGTATGATGGTAACATGTACTGTAATGTTACTGTAGGTCTCTGTATGATGGTAACATGTACTGTAATGTTACAGTAGGTCTCTGTATGATGGTAACATGTACTGTAATGTTACAGTAGGTCTCTGTATGATGGTAACATGTACTGTAATGTTACAGTAGGTCTCTGTATGATGGTAACATGTACTGTAATGTTACAGTAGGTCTCTGTATGATGGTAACATGTACTGTAATGTTACAGTAGGTCTCTGTATGATGGTAACATGTACTGTAATGTTACAGTAGGTCTCTGTATGATGGTAACATGTACTGTAATGTTACAGTAGGTCTCTGTATGATGGTAACATGTACTGTAATGTTACAGTAGGTCTCTGTATGATGGTAACATGTACTGTAATGTTACAGTAGGTCTCTGTATGATGGTAACATGTACTGTAATGTTACAGTAGGTCTCTGTATGATGGTAACATGTACTGTAATGTTACAGTAGGTCTCTGTATGATGGTAACATGTACTGTAATGTTACAGTAGGTCTCTGTATGATGGTAACATGTACTGTAATGTTACAGTAGGTCTCTGTATGATGGTAACATGTACTGTAATGTTACTGTAGGTCTCTGTATGATGGTAACATGTACTGTAATGTTACAGTAGGTCTCTGTATGATGGTAACATGTACTGTAATGTTACTGTAGGTCTCTGTATGATGGTAACATGTACTGTAATGTTACAGTAGGTCTCTGTATGATGGTAACATGTACTGTAATGTTACAGTAGGTCTCTGTATGATGGTAACATGTACTGTAATGTTACAGTAGGTCTCTGTATGATGGTAACATGTACTGTAATGTTACAGTAGGTCTCTGTATGATGGTAACATGTACTGTAATGTTACAGTAGGTCTCTGTATGATGGTAACATGTACTGTAATGTTACTGTAGGTCTCTGTATGATGGTAACATGTACTGTAATGTTACAGTATGTCTCTGTATGATGGTAACATGTACTGTAATGTTACAGTAGGTCTCTGTATGATGGTAACATGTACTGTAATGTTACAGTAGGTCTCTGTATGATGGTAACATGTACTGTAATGTTACAGTAGGTCTCTGTATGATGGTAACATGTACTGTAATGTTACAGTAGGTCTCTGTATGATGGTAACATGTACTGTAATGTTACAGTATGTCTCTGTATGATGGTAACATGTACTGTAATGTTACAGTAGGTCTCTGTATGATGGTAACATGTACTGTAATGTTACAGTAGGTCTCTGTATGATGGTAACATGTACTGTAATGTTACAGTAGGTCTCTGTATGATGGTAACATGTACTGTAATGTTACAGTATGTCTCTGTATGATGGTAACATGTACTGTAATGTTACAGTAGGTCTCTGTATGATGGTAACATGTACTGTAATGTTACAGTATGTCTCTGTATGATGGTGACATGTACTGTAATGTTACTGTAGGTCTCTGTATGATGGTAACATGTACTGTAATGTTACTGTTGGTTAGAAACAGAGGAGACATATGAAGATTGTTCAGGTCATGTGATTCTACCTGTTCTCAGCAGAGAGCTCCTCCCATAGTTCACGTACTTCTTCAGCTCCTCAGGACAAATCTGGGTGAAGTAGTGTTTGCTCTGAGCTATCACAGCTTTGTTATGATCCCACTTGTGTTTGGTGATGACAGCCTGTTGTTTTGGAGCGACCCATGTCTCTGTCTTCAGGTCAAATGATATGAAGTCTTCTCCATCATAACCAAACTGAAAATAACCTTTAACCTCATCAGTCTCATCATCCCATTCACAGCCATACATCCACTGTAGAATATGGACATCTGAGAGAGAGAGAGAGACAGAGACGACATTAAACCAGAGTGAGATCACAGCCCGGTCATCTATTATCAGTTGATATCACATCTTTACCACAGAGACACACTGATCCACAGGATCTACACCTCCTGCTGTTATTGGCTCCATGAAAGATACTTACAGCCAATCATCATCTCTGTTGGTTATTATGGGATGGACAGAATCACTGTACCAGTGTGGAGCAGCATCCAGTCGTCT
>CAKAOJ020000973.1:0-16260 GCA_916701645.2 Sebastolobus alascanus | reverse complement strand
TGAATTTTTGAAAATTTTCATGAAAAAAGTCATGTCGAAAATATTCGTAAAAAAATGTCATAGTATAGAATGTCGAAAATTTTCATGAAAACAGGCATAGTATAGTCTGTCGATTCATTTGGTGGAAAAAAAACTCAGTTTAAATTTTCGTCAATTTTCATGAAAAGTCATTCTATAGTATGCCTGTTTTCATGAAAATGTTCGACATTCTATACTATGACATTTTTTTACGAATATTTTTGAAAATTTTCATGAAAAAAGTCATGCCGAAAATATTCGTAAAAAAATGTCATAGTATAGAATGTCGAAAATTTTAATGAAAAAAGGCATAGTATAGTCTGTCGATTCATTTGGTGGAAAAAAAACAGTTTAAAATTTCAACATTTTCATGAAAAAAGTCATACTATACTATGACTTTTCATGAAAATTGACGAAAATTTAAACTGAGTTTTTTTTCCACCAAATGAATCGACAGACTATACTATGCCTGTTTTCATGAAAATTTTCGACATTCTATACTCTGACATTTTTTTACGAATATTTTCGAAAATTTTCATGAAAAAAGTCATGTCAAAAATATTCGTAAAAAAATGTCATAGTATAGAATGTCGAAAATTTTAATGAAAAAAGGCATAGTATAGTCTGTCGATTCATTTGGTGGAAAAAAAACTCAGTTTAAAATTTCGACATTTTCATGAATTAAGTCATACTATACTATGACTTTTCATGAAAATTGACGAAAATTTAAACTGTGTTTTTTTTCCAACAAATGAATCGACAGACTATACTATGCCTGTTTTCATGAAAATTTTCGACATTCTATACTATGACATTTTTTTACGAATATTTTCGAAAATTTTCATGAAAAAAGTCATGTCAAAAATATTCGTAAAAAAATGTCATAGTATAGAATGTCGAAAATTTTAATGAAAAAAGGCATAGTATAGTCTGTCGATTCATTTGGTGGAAAAAAAACTCAGTTTAAAATTTCGACATTTTCATGAAAAAAGTCATACTATACTATGACTTTTCATGAAAATTGACGAAAATTTAAACTGAGTTTTTTTTCCACCAAATGAATCGACAGACTATACTATGCCTGTTTTCATGAAAATGTTCGACATTCTATACTATGACATTTTTTTACGAATATTTTTGAAAATTTTCATGAAAAAAGTCATGTCGAAAATATTCGTAAAAAAATTTCATAGTATAGAATGTCGAAAATTTTAATGAAAGAAGGCATAGTATAGTCTGTCGATTCATTTGGTGGAAAAAAAACAGTTTAAAATTTCAACATTTTCATGAAAAAAGTCATACTATACTATGACTTTTCATGAAAATTGACGAAAATTTAAACTGAGTTTTTTTTCCACCAAATGAATCGACAGACTATACTATGCCTGTTTTCATGAAAATTTTCGACATTCTATACTATGACATTTTTTTACGAATATTTTCGAAAATTTTCATGAAAAAAGTCATGTCAAAAATATTCGTAAAAAAATGTCATAGTATAGAATGTCGAAAATTTTCATGAAAACAGGCATAGTATAGTCTGTCGATTCATTTGGTGGAAAAAAAACTCAGTTTAAATTTTCGTCAATTTTCATGAAAAGTCATAGTATAGTATGACTTTTTTCATGAAAATGTCGAAATTTTAAACTGAGTTTTTATTCCACCAAATGAATCGACAGACTATACTATGCCTTTTTTCATTAAAATTTTCGACATTCTATACTATGACATTTTTTTACGAATATTTTTGACATGACTTTTTTCATGAAAATCTTCGAAAATATTCGTAAAAAAATGTCATAGTATAGAATGTCGAAAATTTTCATGAAAACAGGCATAGTATAGTCTGTCGATTAATTTGGTGGAAAAAAAACTCAGTTTAAATTTTCGTCAATTTTCATGAAAAGTCATAGTATAGTGTGACTTTTTTCATGAAAATGTCGAAATTTTAAACTGAGTTTTTTTTCCACCAAATGAATCGACAGACTATACTATGCCTTTTTTCATTAAAATTTTCGACATTCTATACTATGACATTTTTTTACGAATATTTTCGACATGACTTTTTTCATGAAAATTTTCAAAAATATTCGTAAAAAAATGTCATAGTATAGAATGTCGAACATTTTCATGAAAACAGGCATAGTATAGTCTGTCGATTCATTTGGTGGAAAAAAAACTCAGTTTAAATTTTCGTCAATTTTCATGAAAAGTCATTCTATACTATGCCTGTTTTCATGAAAATGTTCGACATTCTATACTATGACATTTTTTTACGAATATTTTTGAAAATTTTCATGAAAAAAGTCATGTCGAAAATATTCGTAAAAAAATTTCATAGTATAGAATGTCGAAAATTTTAATGAAAAAAGGCATAGTATAGTCTGTCGATTCATTTGGTGGAAAAAAAACAGTTTAAAATTTCAACATTTTCATGAAAAAAGTCATACTATACTATGACTTTTCATGAAAATTGACGAAAATTGAAACTGAGTTTTTTTTCCACCAAATGAATCGACAGACTATACTATGCCTGTTTTCATGAAAATGTTCGACATTCTATACTATGACATTTTTTTACGAATATTTTTGAAAATTTTCATGAAAAAAGTCATGTCGAAATATTCGTAAAAAAATGTCATAGTATAGAATGTCGAAAATTTTAATGAAAAAAGGTATAGTATAGTCTGTCGATTCATTTGGTGGAATAAAAACTCAGTTTAGAATTCCAACATTTTCATAAAAAAAGTCATACTATACTATGACTTTTCATGAAAATTGACGAAAATTTAAACTGAGTTTTTTTTCCACCAAATGAATCGACAGCCTATACTATGCCTGTTTTCATGAACATTTTCGACATTCTATACTATGACATTTTTTTACGAATATTTTCGAAAATTTTCATGAAAAAAGTCATGTCAAAAATATTCGAAAAAAAATGTCATAGTATAGAATGTCGAAAATTTTAATGAAAAAAGGCATAGTATAGTCTGTCGATTCATTTGGTGGAAAAAAAACTCAGTTTAAATTTTCGACATTTTCATGAAAAAAGTCATACTATACTATGACTTTTCATGAAAATTGACGAAAATTTAAACTGAGTTTTTTTTCCACCAAATGAATCGACAGACTATACTATGCCTGTTTTCATGAAAATGTTCGACATTCTATACTATGACATTTTTTTACGAATATTTTTGAAAATTTTCATGAAAAAAGTCATGTCGAAAATATTCGTAAAAAAATGTCATAGTATAGAATGTCGAAAATTTTCATGAAAACAGGCATAGTATAGTCTGTCGATTCATTTGGTGGAAAAAAAACTCAGTTTAAATTTTCGTCAATTTTCATGAAAAGTCATTCTATAGTATGCCTGTTTTCATGAAAATGTTCGACATTCTATACTATGACATTTTTTTACGAATATTTTTGAAAATTTTCATGAAAAAAGTCATGTCGAAAATATTCGTAAAAAAATTTCATAGTATAGAATGTCGAAAATTTTAATGAAAAAAGGCATAGTATAGTCTGTCGATTCATTTGGTGGAAAAAAAACAGTTTAAAATTTCAACATTTTCATGAAAAAAGTCATACTATACTATGACTTTTCATGAAAATTGACGAAAATTTAAACTGAGTTTTTTTTCCACCAAATGAATCGACAGACTATACTATGCCTGTTTTCATGAAAATTTTCAACATTCTATACTATGACATTTTTTTACGAATATTTTCGAAAATTTTCATGAAAAAAGTCATGTCAAAAATATTCGTAAAAAAATGTCATAGTATAGAATGTCGAAAATTTTAATGAAAAAAGGCATAGTATAGTCTGTCGATTCATTTGGTGGAAGAAAAACTCAGTTTAGAATTTCAACATTTTCATGAAAAAAGTCGTACTATACTATGACTTTTCATGAAAATTGACGAAAATTTAAACTGAGTTTTTTTTCCACTTTTCCACAATTTTCGTCAATTTTCATGAAAAGTCATACTATAGTATGACTTTTTTCATGAAAATGTCGAAATTTTAAACTGAGTTTTTTTTTCATGAAAATTAATCGACAGACTATACTATGCCTTCTTTCATGAAAATTTTCGACGTTCTATACTATGACATTATTTTACGAATATTTTCGAAAATTTTCTTGAAAAAAAAAACTCAGTTAAAATTTTCGTCAATTTTCAGAAAAAGCCATAAAATAGTATGACTTTTTTCATGAAAATGTCGAAATTTTAAACTGAGTTTTTTTTCCACCTAATTAATCGACAGACTATACTATGCCTTTTTTCATGAACATTTTCGACATTCTATACTATGGCATTTTTTTACGAATATTTTCGACATGCTATAACATGTCGAAAATATTCGTAAAAAAATATCGAAAATATCGAAAAAATATCGAAAATTTTCATGAAAAAAGTCATACGACTTTTTTCATGAAAATTTTTCGAAAATATTCGTAAAAAAATGTCATAGTATAGAATGTCAAATTTTCATGAAAGAAGGCATAGTATAGTCTGTCAATTCATTTTCATGAAAAAAAAACTCAGTTTAAAATTTCGACATTTTCATGAAGTCATACTATATATGACTTTTTTCATGAAAATGTCGAAATTTTAAACTGAGTTTTTTTTCCACCAAATGAATCGACAGACTATACTATGCCTTTTTTCATAAAAATGTTTGACATTCTATACTATGACATTTTTTTACGAATATTTTTGACATGCTATAGTATGACTTTTTTCATGAAAATTTTCGACAATATTCGTAAAAAAATGTCATAGTATACTATGACAATTTTTTTACGAATATTGTCGAAAATTTTCATGAAAAAAGGCATAGTATAGTCTGTCGATTAATTTGGTGGAAAAAAAACTCAGCTTAAAATTTCAAAAATTTTCATGAAAAAAGTCATACTATAGCATGTTGAAAATATTCGTAAAAAAATGTCATAGTATAGAATGTCGAAAATGTTCATGAAAAAAGGCATAGTATAGTCTGTCGATTCATTTGGTGGAAAAAAAACTCAGTTTAAAATTTCGACATTTTCATGAAAAAAGTCATACTATACTATGACTTTTCATGAAAATTGACGAAAATTTAAACTGAGTTTTTTTTCCACCAAATGAATCGACAGACTATACTATGCCTGTTTTCATGAAAATGTTCGACATTCTATACTATGAAATTTTTTTACGAATATTTTTGAAAATTTTCATGAAAAAAGTCATGTCGAAAATATTCGTAAAAAAATTTCATAGTATAGAATGTCGAAAATTTTAATGAAAAAAGGCATAGTATAGTCTGTCGATTAATTTGGTGGAAAAAAAACAGTTTAAAATTTCAACATTTTCATGAAAAAAGTCATACTATACTATGACTTTTCATGAAAATTGACGAAAATTTAAACTGAGTTTTTTTTCCACCAAATGAATCGACAGACTATACTATGCCTGTTTTCATGAAAATTTTCGACATTCTATACTATGACATTTTTTTACGAATATTTTCGAAAATTTTCATGAAAAAAGTCATGTCAAAAATATTCGTAAAAAAATGTCATAGTATAGAATGTCGAAAATTTTAATGAAAAAAGGCATAGTATAGTCTGTCGATTCATTTGGTGGAAAAAAAACTCAGTTTAAATTTTCGTCAATTTTCATGAAAAGTCATAGTATAGTATGACTTTTTTCATGAAAATGTCGAAATTTTAAACTGAGTTTTTATTCCACCAAATGAATCGACAGACTATACTATGCCTTTTTTCATTAAAATTTTCGACATTCTATACTATGACATTTTTTTACGAATATTTTTGACATGACTTTTTTCATGAAAATTTTCGAAAATATTCGTAAAAAAATGTCATAGTATAGAATGTCGAAAATTTTCATGAAAACAGGCATAGTATAGTCTGTCGATTCATTTGGTGGAAAAAAAACTCAGTTTAAATTTTCGTCAATTTTCATGAAAAGTCATAGTATAGTGTGACTTTTTTCATGAAAATGTCGAAATTTTAAACTGAGTTTTTTTTCCACCAAATGAATCGACAGACTATACTATGCCTTTTTTCATTAAAATTTTCGACATTCTATACTATGACATTTTTTTACGAATATTTTCGACATGACTTTTTTCATGAAAATTTTCGAAAATATTCGTAAAAAAATGTCATAGTATAGAATGTCGAACATTTTCATGAAAACAGGCATAGTATAGTCTGTCGATTCATTTGGTGGAAAAAAAACTCAGTTTAAATTTTCGTCAATTTTCATGAAAAGTCATTCTATAGTATGCCTGTTTTCATGAAAATTTTCGACATTCTATACTATGACATTTTTTTACGAATATTTTTGAAAATTTTCATGAAAAAAGTCATGTCGAAAATATTCGTAAAAAAATTTCATAGTATAGAATGTCGAAAATTTTAATGAAAAAAGGCATAGTATAGTCTGTCGATTCATTTGGTGGAAAAAAAACAGTTTAAAATTTCAACATTTTCATGAAAAAAGTCATACTATACTATGACTTTTCATGAAAATTGACGAAAATTTAAACTGAGTTTTTTTTCCACCAAATGAATCGACAGACTATACTATGCCTGTTTTCATGAAAATGTTCGACATTCTATACTATGACATTTTTTTACGAATATTTTTGAAAATTTTCATGAAAAAAGTCATGTCGAAATATTCGTAAAAAAATGTCATAGTATAGAATGTCGAAAATTTTAATGAAAAAAGGTATAGTATAGTCTGTCGATTCATTTGGTGGAATAAAAACTCAGTTTAGAATTCCAACATTTTCATAAAAAAAGTCATACTATACTATGACTTTTCATGAAAATTGACGAAAATTTAAACTGAGTTTTTTTTCCACCAAATGAATCGACAGCCTATACTATGCCTGTTTTCATGAAAATTTTCGACATTCTATACTATGACATTTTTTTACGAATATTTTCGAAAATTTTCATGAAAAAAGTCATGTCAAAAATATTCGAAAAAAAATGTCATAGTATAGAATGTCGAAAATTTTAATGAAAAAAGGCATAGTATAGTCTGTCGATTCATTTGGTGGAAAAAAAACTCAGTTTAAAATTTCAACATTTTCATGAAAAAAGTCATACTATACTATGACTTTTCATGAAAATTGACGAAAATTTAAACTGAGTTTTTTTTCCACCAAATTAATCGACAGACTATACTATGCCTGTTTTCATGAAAATGTTAGACATTCTATACTATGACATTTTTTTACGAATATTTTTGAAAATTTTCATGAAAAAAGTCATGTCGAAAATATTCGTAAAAAAATGTCATAGTATAGAATGTCGAAAATTTTAATGAAAACAGGCATAGTATAGTCTGTCGATTCATTTGGTGGAAAAAAAACTCAGTTTAAATTTTCGTCAATTTTCATGAAAAGTCATTCTATAGTATGCCTGTTTTCATGAAAATGTTCGACATTCTATACTATGACATTTTTTTACGAATATTTTTGAAAATTTTCATGAAAAAAGTCATGTCAAAAATATTCGTAAAAAAATTTCATAGTATAGAATGTCGAAAATTTTAATGAAAAAAGGCATAGTATAGTCTGTCGATTCATTTGGTGGAAAAAAAACTCAGTTTAAAATTTCAACATTTTCATGAAAAAAGTCATACTATACTATGACTTTTCATGAAAATTGACGAAAATTTAAACTGAGTTTTTTTTCCACCAAATGAATCGACAGACTATACTATGCCTGTTTTCATGAAAATTTTCGACATTCTATACTATGACATTTTTTTACGAATATTTTCGAAAATTTTCATGAAAAAAGTCATGTCAAAAATATTCGTAAAAAAATGTCATAGTATAGAATGTCGAAAATTTTAATGAAAAAAGGCATAGTATAGTCTGTCGATTCATTTGGTGGAAGAAAAACTCAGTTTAGAATTTCAACATTTTCATGAAAAAAGTCGTACTATACTATGACTTTTCATGAAAATTGACGAAAATTTAAACTGAGTTTTTTTTCCACTTTTCCACAATTTTCGTCAATTTTCATGAAAAGTCATACTATAGTATGACTTTTTTCATGAAAATGTCGAAATTTTAAACTGAGTTTTTTTTTCATGAAAATTAATCGACAGACTATACTATGCCTTCTTTCATGAAAATTTTCGACGTTCTATACTATGACATTATTTTACGAATATTTTCGAAAATTTTCTTGAAAAAAAAAACTCAGTTAAAATTTTCGTCAATTTTCATAAAAAGTCATAAAATAGTATGACTTTTTTCATGAAAATGTCGAAATTTTAAACTGAGTTTTTTTTCCACCTAATTAATCGACAGACTATACTATGCCTTTTTTCATGAACATTTTCGACATTCTATACTATGGCATTTTTTTACGAATATTTTCGACATGCTATAACATGTCGAAAATATTCGTAAAAAAATATCGAAAATATCGAAAAAATATCGAAAATTTTCATGAAAAAAGTCATACGACTTTTTTCATGAAAATTTTTCGAAAATATTCGTAAAAAAATGTCATAGTATAGAATGTCAAATTTTCATGAAAGAAGGCATAGTATAGTCTGTCAATTCATTTTCATGAAAAAAAAACTCAGTTTAAAATTTCGACATTTTCATGAAGTCATACTATATATGACTTTTTTCATGAAAATGTCGAAATTTTAAACTGAGTTTTTTTTCCACCAAATGAATCGACAGACTATACTATGCCTTTTTTCATAAAAATGTTTGACATTCTATACTATGACATTTTTTTACGAATATTTTTGACATGCTATAGTATGACTTTTTTCATGAAAATTTTCGACAATATTCGTAAAAAAATGTCATAGTATACTATGACAATTTTTTTACGAATATTGTCGAAAATTTTCATGAAAAAAGGCATAGTATAGTCTGTCGATTAATTTGGTGGAAAAAAAACTCAGCTTAAAATTTCAAAAATTTTCATGAAAAAAGTCATACTATAGCATGTTGAAAATATTCGTAAAAAAATGTCATAGTATAGAATGTCGAAAATGTTCATGAAAAAAGTCATAGTATAGTCTGTCGATTAATTTGGTGGAAAAAAAACTCAGTTTAAAATTTCGAGAGTTTTCATGAAAAAAAGTCATACTATACTATGCCTTTTTTCATGAAAATTGTCGAAAATATTCGTAAAAAAATGTCATAGTATAGAATTTCGAAAATGTTCATGAAAAAAGGCATAGTATAGTCTGTCGATTAATTTGGTGGAAAAAAAACTCAGTTTAAAATTTCGAAAATTTTCATGAAAAAAAAGTCATACTATAGTATGACGAAAATTTTCGGAAAAAAATGTAATAGTATAGAATGTCGAATGACTTTTTTCATAAAATTTTCAACAAAATATACTATGACTTTTTTTTCATGAAATTTTTTCAACGTACTATACTATGACTTTATTTCATGAAATTAATCGACAAACTATATTATGACTTTTTTTCATGAAATTAATTGACATACTATGCTATGACTTTTTTTCATGAAATTAATCGACAAACTATATTATTACTTTTTTTCATGAAATTAATCTACATACTATACTATGACTTTTTATTCATAAAATTTATTGACAAACTATATTATGACTTTTTTTCATGAAATTAATTGACATACTATACTATGACTTTTTTTTCATAAAATTTATCGAAATACTATTCTATGACTTTTTTTCCTGAAATTTTTTGACAAACTATACTATGACTTTTTCATGAAATTAATCGACACACTATATTATTACTTTTTTTCATGAAATTAATCTACATACTATACTATGACTTTATTTCATGAAATTAATCGACATACTATATTATGACTTTTTTTTCATAAAATTTATCGACATACTATTCATTGAGTTTTTTTCCTGAAATTAATCGACAAACTATATTATTACTTTTTTCATGAAATTAATCTACATACTATACTATGACTTTTTTTTCATAAAATGTATCGCCATACTATACTATGACTTTTTTTCATGAAATTTTTCAATATACTTTACTATGACAATTTTTATTAAAATTTTTCAACATACTATACTATGACTTTATTTCATGAAATTAATCGACAAACTATATAATTACTTTTTTTCATGAAATTAATCGACAAACTATATTCTGACTTTTTTTCATGAAATTAATTGACATACTATTCTATCAGTTTTTTTCCTGAAATTTGACAAACTATACTCTGACTTTTTTTCATAATATTTATCGACGTACTATACTATGACTTTTTTTTTACATATTTTTTCGACGTACTATACCATGACTTTTTTTACAAAATGTTTCGATTTACTATACTGACTTTTTCGACATACTATACTATGACTTTTTTATTTTTACGACATACTATACTATGACTTTTTGTCGACATACCATACTATGACTTTTTTATTTTTACGACATACTATACTATGAATTTTTTATTTTTACGACATACTATACTATGACTTTTTGTCGACATACCATACTATGACTTTTTTATTTTTACGACATACTATACTGACTTTTTTCGACATACTATACAATTACTTTTTTTACAACATACTTTGCTATGACTTTAAAAAAAAAAAATTTCAACATTCTATATTATGACTTTTTTTACAAACTTTTTCGACATACTATATTATGACTTTTTTACAAAATCTTTCAACATACTTTACTATGACTTTTTTTTATAAAATTTTTCGACATACTATACTATGATTTTTTTACACAATTTTTCGACATGCTATGCTAAGACTTTTTTTACAAAAGATTTCGACATAGTATACTATGAATTTTTTTCGACATACTATACTATGACTTAAAAAAAAAAAATTATATATATACTATAATATACAGTGTATACATAGGTATATTTAACATTTATATGTACATATACATATATATATACATGTGTATATATATACATATATATATATATATATATATATACATATATATGTATATATATATACATATATATATATATATATATATACATATACACATATATATATATATACACATATATATGTATATATATATAATTATATATATAGCTGGAGGCCTCACACTGCAGCATCATCTTGGGCCATTCCTGAAGATATGCCTCCACCTCTGCATCCACAATACAAACAACACACCTGTCCTCAGTAGACGCCTGTCCTATCCTGTCCTGTCCTGTCTGTAATTCTCAAACAACCCCTCAGAGGCCCTGGAAGGTTTGCCGAGGGATTTCATTGACTGCAAATATCTTCAGTTCTGATAGTGATGATGATTCAAAATGTCATATATAATGAATATTTCCAATAAAATATTTTCATAATTGCATATTTTGTCTGTCATATTTGGATTTATACATCTATATACATAAAAGAAGCTGCTTTCTCTCCGGTAGTGGTAGTCTTTGCCTTTTGGTTTTACTGTACTGCACATTTCAATGCACCCAGGAGCAAGTGCCCTTTACCAAAAAACACTATAGTATTCTATTAAGAATTACTATAGATATACCACAAAAAAGTATTACTATATATGGAACACACTATAGAAAATTACTACAATAATATTATTGATTTGGCTATGGTGAAATTAAAGTTAAACTATAGTGTTTATATAGTATCACTATAGTGTTTTCTATATTATTTCTATGTTTTTTTGGAACACACTTTAGAAAATTACTACAGTAATACTGTAGAGTTGGCTATGGTGATCTTATAGTGAAATTACAGTTATACTTCAGTGTTTATACAGTATAGTATTGCTATGTAGTGTTTCCTGTACTATTTCTATTGTTTTTCGGGCATTATAGGAAATTACTATGTTATACTATAGAATTGGTTATGGAATTCTTAAAGTGATAGTTTTGTTACATCATGTTTATTCACTTTACATGCAGCTAAAATTAATAGCAAATTATGTTAAATGTTCGCCGTATGAGTTGCTGTCTGTTTATAAGCTCATCAGCTGACCATATCTGAAGGTGCTCGATAAAGCCAACGACAACCGGGAGAAACGACTCAAGCCCAGTTCTCACCGAGAGACCCAACAGATCCTAAAGGCTGAGGTCCAGATAGAACCTCAGATAACCTGGTAACCAGCACAACCTCCCATCTCCACATCAGAGACGTCAGGTGATATATAAATACATTCACAGATGTGAAAGAGTTTGGGGACTACTAAACAAATTTAGAGTCAATTAATATATAAGGTTAGTTTAACATACTGTAGTTTTATCAGATTTCATTTAAGAATTGCCTCCAAGAAGGAGCTGTCATATCTTCACAAAGCCTCACAGAAAGTTGTCTCTGCATTGCAAACATGCAAAGCAGGATGAATATGAAAGGCAACATAGTTTTATCAGATTTTACATAAATATTGGCCTCCATGCAGCAGATCTTCATTCTGCAGCACTTTTATTCACTGTACTACCTTAAACTGTCTTTTTTCACAAGAACCTCTCAGCAATTAATTTCTCCTCAAGAAACACTAATTTTTTCACAAAACCTCACAGTAACACTGCAAACATCTGCATTGGAAACATGCAAAACTCCATGAATATGAAAGGCAACATAGTTTTATGAGATTTCACTAAAGAACTGGGCTCCAATAAGCAGATCTTCATTCTGAGCTCAATTTCATGTTAAACTCTACATTTCATCACTGAACTAGCTTAAACTGACTTATTTCTTCTAAAACCTCCCAGAAACGCATTTCTTCCCAAGAAACACTCAAAAATGGATTCATATAAAAAAGCTATAATTTTTAATAAAACCTCACAGAAACCCATATCTGCATTGGAAACGTGCATAACTCCATAAATATGAATGGCAACATAGTTTTTTTTTTAAATTTTTTATCAGATTTCACTTAAGAATTGGCCTCCAAGCAGCAGATCTTCATTCTGAGCTCAATTTCATGTAAAACTCTACATTTCATCACTAAACAAGATATAACATATGATTCAGGGCCAGACTTTTGTTTGAAATGTATATATGTCCTTCATTTTAGCTTTGACAATATATTTTCAAACAATTTTGATTCTAAATTCAATAAAAGCATACTTTTAATAAAGTCACATTATAACACACATTAATCCTGTGGATATATAGCATTACAGCCTCCTCAAAAACTGATTAAAATCTATTTGCCCATGGAGAACTGTGTGATTTACTCCACCAAAAAACCTTCTTATTTATTCTATCCTCTGCCATTTTTGTTAGACTATTACACAGTTGAATTATTTCACATTTACGTTGGAGAGATTTATTTCTAGAAAAATGTAACACTACAAAAATCGTTTTAATGTCCATTTAATCCTGGATTAGTTCATAAAAATGTGTTTTTTTCTTTAAGTTTCTTAAATAAGTAGCCTTTTGGGGGTGCCACATAAAAGAACATATACAAGATGTACAGTATGTGGGCATGAGGTGAAGTCAGAAATAATGTGAACTGAAACACAACTCGGAGAGGAGCCAAATTGTACCACCAGGAGGCACTATTGTTCATCCCACAGACAAATCACCATCAGACTGGGAAGACAGGAGTGAGGTGGACGAGGTGAGAGTGACAGAGAGGGAGACAGAAAGTCAGACAGAAAAAGAGAAAAAACATATGATGAGGAAAGCTTAGTCACTGTTTTCCAAAGTGAATCTTCAGACAGTACTGTCCTATTATGTGACAGCTGGGAATCAGAATTACCAGCACATTTAGGCTGAAGAACGCTTTTGTTCATCAGTCCATCTTGTTGCTAAATAATAATTAATGTGCTGCTAAGGAGATGTAAATCCAGAGGACAGATGGTCATTTTTAATGCGTTATAAATGGTTAATTGTGATGTGTTTTTGGTTTTTGTCTGATTTGTCTTACTTGTCTGTTTGTTTATGGTAACAGTATGTCTATTGTATGTGTACTTTTTCTCTAATTGAGCTGCCTGTGGATGCAAAATTAATTTCAGTGCAAACTGACAATAAAGTTGTATCGTGTCGTATTGTATCGTATCGTATCATATCGTATCATGTGCCAGCTTAGTATTTTCCACCTATTGTGTCAAACACACACACACACAAACCCATCCAACAAGGATTTAAGCCTTGTGCCTCACTAAGGACTTTTTGGCTTTTTAATTTTTTTGATCATTTTGGCTGAGTTAATGCATATGGCATACATTTTGGTAAGGTTGTTTTTTTTTTTTTTTTATAATTTTGGAGGTTCAACCTCAGCTCCTATTATAAGTCGATGATAAAGTGTGTAGCCAAAATACAGACACTCAGACCATTAAGGACAAAAAAGTCCCCATGGAAACCCCTTAAAACCACAATTTTTGATCCCAGAGCTTTTACAGCATAAAATCATACTATCTTCCACCCGATTGAGCCATTTTCTCAGGTTTGCTCAAATACATGCTATTTTCCTGGTACCCTGCAAAACAAATGAATAAAAATGCTCACCAAAAATGTTGTTGTTAATCACTGACATATCCCACACCGAAAAAAAAAAATCGCCCTAGCATTTACTATACATAAAATGATTAAATCTTTGGGATTTAAAATTCTGGAAATTAATGAATATGTGGTAGTTATGATCAGGACTGATGTTGGTTAAAAATTCAACTCAGTGAAAGTGGAAAATAATATTAATATAGAGAATTTTATAGCAGTTTTAAGAAGTGGACATTTTTGTCCTCTAAGGTAACAAGTGGGAGGGTTAGTAAATCAATGTTAGTCAAATACTAATCATTGACATATCCCAGACTGTGAAAAAAAACTAGCATGTTGTATACCGAAAATAACTAAAAAGTTTTTCATAAAAAAACAACAGTGGCATTATGTAAACAAACTTGCATTTAAAGGGTTCAAATTCTGTTATGATCAGGACTGAAGTTGGTTAAAAGATTTAACTCATCGAATGTGGAAAATAATATTTATATGTAATATTTTTATAGTAGTGTAGCGCCTCTGGTACTCAACCGATGGGAATAATGGATACGCCAACATCTACCTAGGTTCGATGAGCAGTTGCCTTAAATAACTCAGGAGAGTTATCATGGAGTTGAACAGTTGACAATTTTCATTGCATCACAGCAATTAAACAACATTCAAAATGCTGCACATATGTATCAAAGTATGAAATAAAATTTAAAAATAAATAAAAGAGAGCTCTTTCAAAGTTACAAACAAAATAGAAATTTCCCCCAAACTAGGTGTCCTTTAAGGTCAAATCCTCTTCCTTTAATTTCCTTTTAGTACCTACTACCCGGGTAGTGCTAAAAGTGTGTTTGTGTTCTTATCTGGTATCCAAATGAATTGAGCAGTCAGCTGTCCTCTGTGGCAGGTCCTACGGTTGGCCACACCGTTTCCACGACCGTCCACAGTCTCTCTGGGCTAGGCTCGCCATCACTGAATCCTCCAGATTCTATTATCGTTTAATAGAACCAAAAGAAAAACCAACCTACACAAATAGTGCAGGATAATAAGGGTGCTTTCACATTAGGGACCCGGGCCCGGATCCGAGTACACTTGTCCCCAAAGTCCGGTTCGATTGATGGTGTGAATGCTCCGTACCGTACTCGGGCACGGTTCGTCGATCCGTACTCGAGTCCACTTGCAAAGGTGGTCTGGAGTACGGATCATGAGTACTCCGGTACAGTTCGCATCAGGTGTGAAAGCCAACCGTGCCAAAACACGGAAGTGGACCGCTAGTTAACACGAGTAACGTTAGCAGTTAGCGAGTAGTTTTGAAAGGGCAAGCTTTTTCAATCGTACTCGGGGAAACAGCAAAAGCAGTACTAAGAGGTAGAATAATATCATATTCCACATTCAAAAAAAAACAAGAAAATACAAGAGAACACTTTTTACAGCAGGAGGTGAAGAGACTGGACATCCTATCCTCTCAAACGCCTACAAACACAATCAACAAAGATTTACTCAAAACCAAACACGAACTCAATAGCCTTCTCAACAAAAAGACAGAATACGACCTCCTCAGACTCCGTCAACAACATTTTGAATTTGGTAATAAAACCGGTAAACTACTGGCTAATCAACTGAAACAACAAACTGAAAAACGTAACATCACATCAATTGAAAATACCTCAGGAAACATTACACAAGACCACTCTGCAATAAATGATACATTCAGACATTACTACTCCAAACTGTACACCCCAGACCACTCCACCACACCTGACATGCCAGG